>CAUYQV010031738.1:0-21236 GCA_963574575.1 Galagoides demidoff | reverse complement strand
TGTCTTCCCCCTTTTCCCTTGGAGGAGTTGATCTATTCTGGTTATTTGAGTTGCCAGAGTTTTTCCACTGGTTCCGCCCCATGCTGAGTTTACCTTGTTTGGAGGCCTTATCAGAACCGTTCAGTTGGTGGCTTCTTCTGGTTGCCCAGAGAGACAGGCAGGGTGTGTCTGTTGTCTTCTCCCAGTTCTTGGGTGCTGGGGAAGCCGGGGTGCAGTGGAACAGCAACAGCTGAACGGGAGTGTGCGTGGCTGGATTAGACCTTGTTCAGCCTGCTGGGCGACTGGGGGGGGGGGGCAGGAAACTGGCAGCAGCCAGATCAGTCCTAGTTCAGCCCCTCTGGGGCAACCATTGGAACAGGAGAACTATAGTAGCTAGATCAGTCCTAGTTCAGCACCCTAGAGCAGCCAGGGGGTAGGGGAATGGCAGCGGTAGCGCAAGGTACACGAGCGACCAGATCAGTCCTAGTTCAGCCCCACCAGAGTAGCTGGGGGGGAGCGGGGGAAAGCGGGGGACTACTTCACCCTCGCCTGTTAGACGCATGTGGCGCTAGCAAGCCGATCTGTGCCCTCCCGTACGGAGCCCAGACCGGGGGACTCCTCCACTTCTGTCTGTGGGGCGTATGTGGCTCTAGCAAACAGTTCTGGGCCCTCCAAAAATAATCATATTTTCAAGTAAAATTTTTTTAAAGCATTGATGTGTTGGGCTGCCCCTGGTAACCTGTGGTGTTGACAGTCTTCAGAAAGCATCAGGATTCCAGACCCTCTCTGCACCTGACCTTGGCCCCATCCCTCCAGGGACTTGCATCTGACCTGGGACACCACTGATAAGGATGTAAGGCAGAGCTTTTAAACCTGGGTTTGGGGCAACCCCCAGTGTGGCATTGGGGCAGGAAGAGGGTGAAAGATTTTTGAAATTGTAATAATAATTCAGACACTCCCTAAAACTTTGGATTAGAGGTTCTGCCTCTCACTCCATAAAAGCTGCCCTGTGTCTCACTATCACCACATTTCTTTGCAATGCTAATTGTAATTTTGTCTCTTCCAGTCAGACTGGAATAATGGTAGAGGCTTAAGGCATTGTGGCAGGTGGGGCCTAACCCCAACCGTCCTCACCCAATTTTAGTGACAGCAGTTTTGCTTTGCTCTTTTTTGGAGAGGGAAGAGCAGGGACAAGGTCTTGTTCTCTTACCAAGGCTGGAATGCAGTGCTGTGATCATAGCTCATTGCAGCCTCATACTCCTGAGCTCAAATGATCCTCCTTGCTCTGCATCCTGAGTGACTAGTACTACAGGTATGCACCACCACACCCAGCTAATTTTTCTTACTTTTTGTAGAGCTGGGGGTCTCACTATGTTGAGCAGACTGGTCTTGAACTCCTGGTCTTAAGTGATGTTCCTGCCTTGGCCTTCCAAAGTGCTGTGATTACAGGTGTGAGCCATTGCACTCAGCCTGTCTGATCTGTTTTACATGTGAGCTTGTATGTATGCATGTGCGTGTCTGTGTGTATATGGGGAGGACTTCTCCCCCATTCCAGATGTTTCCTTCTGTATGGAGGAAGCTCTATCAGCTTAACCTTCCTGGCCTCTCCTGTATCGAGGGGAGAGAAGAAGCTCCTCTGAGTGGCAAGGTCCCCCCTCCCTGCTATCTGCTGGCTGGCAGGGAGCTCTGGTCTGCTCTTGGCCACATGGTCAGGGGCCTACTCTGACTGGGATGGCCAAGAGTTGTCCAGCTCTATGAGAAGCTGGAGCCTGTGATCCTAAGACATCTCCCACCTTGCTTTTCGTGACTAAAGCTGACATTTAATCTCTGACTGGCAACTTGACAGCTCCCAATTGGCTGCAAACATAACTGGGGAGGAGTGTTATTAATTGAACCCCAGATAGGACTTCTCTGTAATAGTTAATTTGAACCAAGAGTTTTCTATGACCAAAACAAGTTGACATTGTAGAGCTTTAAAGACATTCATGTCAGGGTCTTTGTATGTGACCCAAAGAAATGACACTCTGGAGGCAGAATACTGTTCTGGAAAAAGTATGGGTTCTGGGATCACACATACTCAGAATGACACCCTTAGAATGGGAGGGCTTCCTATAGGCAATGACACTGAAGCAGGCATGGCTTGATCAGAAAATGACATGTTTGTCTGGTGTGGCTAGAAGGTACAATAGGGGAGGACATAAGTGGCAGAAGTGACATTGCATGGTGACATGTGCTTTACCCTGAAAGGGCTTTGACTGTGTTCCATAAGCTGGTGTTCTTCCGTGCCCCCTGGAACATGCTTTTGTGGAATGTTAATAGGTGCTCTGTGAAAAGGGTGGGGTTCCTTAGTAGACTTAGAGAAACACCCACTAGCACTCATACTTGGAGACTCCAGTGCCCCTTAATGTGCTCTGCTCTACCTGTCTTGCTCTTGGCCTTACCCCATCACTAGGTCAGTGCTAGGGACTATATGTGCTCAGCAAATAAACAAAACTATATTAAATGAGCCAAAAATGTACTGCAGATGGAAAAATCTATGTACTTTGATTTGTTCCAGAATTTCCTAAACTTATTAACTCATCCATGTTTTGTGGATTAGCCATTCAGGAGATGCTAGTTTAGGAGATGCTTCCAAAACAATGGCGAGCCAGTAAGTGCTTTTAAGAGATGGAATGAGTGGTACCTCATGTCTGCATTCCAGAAAGTTCCTCCAGGCTCCAGTGTGAAAAGGTAGAAAAGAGGGAACAGGCTGTCATCATGGCTGTGGGTTCCTGAGGTCACTTCTCAGAGGACCATCTCCGACTCCTGCACAGAAAGGACTTACTTGCTTTTTCTCTGGAGACAGCTGAGCCCAGTGTGCAGCCAGCATCTTTGTTATTTCCATAGAAGGCAGATCAGGGTGTTAGGCCCTCAGCTGACTTCTCCACTTGTTTAGGAATGTCTCATACCTGTGCCAAGAGAGGAGCATCACAACAGCTGGGAGCAATAGCTGGAAGGAAGTTGCAGGCCCAGCAGCTGCTTTACTTCCACTTTCAGTTTGAATCTAACCAAGGAAACGGAGGTTAACATAAGAAGGGAAATACTTAAATGGCTGGTTTATCCAGAGTCTGATGGAAGTCTAAACCACAAGAGGGTCACCCAGAGGGCAGAAGGTATACAAAGACTGGGTGGCCACATTTAGCAGGGGACATCACTTAACTCATCTCGGCTTCAGTATGGACCTAAGGCTGCTGCTCACAGGGTTGTGTGTAGCCTAACACTCCAGGTACAGGCCCTCCCACCCTCCTGTGGGTGTTTACAGGGAGATGGAGAAAGGCTGTGGCAAAACCAGTCTTCAGGTCATAACTCATCCTCATGAGTTATAGGAATACTAAAAAAAAAAAAGACCCTTAACTTCAGAGTTATGTGAACCCTGAGGATAAAGGGAAAAATGTACAAGCTTCCACAGGGGCTCGGGCAGCCCTCAGAGCAACGGGCAGTGGCTCTTCTCCAGCACAAGAGTCAGGGAAAGTGACGAGGTCACAGGTGCTGGGAAGGGGAGCTTGAGCCTCAGTGGAGGTTACCCAGCTCACCTGAGGCCGCAGAGCATCCATGTTCTCATGCCTGGAATGGTAAGCAGACCTACTGATCCCAAACCCAGCCCCTGCCTCTGGGCTTAACCCAATCTTGGTTATTCTTTCCTCTCCTTATAAGAATCAGAACCTTATTACAGCTTATAGAATAAGACAGCCCACCCCATACTCTCTGTGGTTAAGGCCCCCTAATGATCAAGGACCCTAAAAAACCAGATAAAGACTGAGATGGGGTCGTGGCCATCCCAGGCACATGGCATAGGTCACATATTGAGCCTTGAGCATGATCTTAACATTGGGCCAGAGTAACCTTCCCATATCTTACCCTGTCATAGGAGCATGGGGAACAGAAAGATCCTTTGGGTGTTTCCTTTTCTTGTCTTTAGGCCAGCCCCCTTTCTTTTTCTGCAACAGAAATGTCACATAGGAAAACTTCAAGATTGTCAATAATGACTGACCATATTGAAATCACAGGATGTAACTACAAGACAGGACACAGAAGGGTCCTTTCTGCACCTCACACAGATGGCCTCTAACCTCCTGGCATCTCTGCAGAGAAGAAATGGTCATTCCCTTGAAGATGGGGGAACTGAGGTGCAAAGAAATGTAAAGAGTGCCCACCATTACCCAGCAGGTGCAGAAGCCAGGACCCTTCCTGCCTTTCAAGCTATGTGACAGTCATAGGCCCAATCCAGAAAGCAACCCCAGATTTCAGTCCATAGATTCTCAAGGGGACAGGACCAAGCCTCAGCACAGGGGGCTAGTGGGTGGAGGATTGACATCTGAGCTTGATTGACATTCCACCTGGGTTCCCATCTCAGCTCTGCCACTTACTTGCTATGTGGCCTTTGGTGAACTACAAGTGCCTCACTTTCCCCACTTGTAAAATGAGGATCAGAGTCCCCACCTTGTGGGTTGCAATGAGGATGGAACGTGTTAATTTTCATGCAGATCTAGAACAGAGCCAGGAACCCACACTTGCTTAGTAAGGGAGGCTGTTATGATGATATATAGGCTTCTATCCTGTGGAAGGCAGCTCTCAGGCAGGAAATTCAAGTTGTAGTCTCATACTTCATTTCATTTCTTGTTTCTCCAACAGTGATTGAGTCTTCACTGTAATTGGATCCCTAACTCAGAGGCTAGAGGGCTGAGTGGGACAGAGACTCTGTCTTCAAGTAGCTAATGGCCTAATGGGGGAGGCTGACTTTGTATAAATAATTGTAACAATTCATTTCAGAGTGTGAGAGTTGTAGAATAACAGCCTGAATGCCCCTGTACTCAGGGCTCAGTTGCAAATTTTCCTAAATCAAATACATATATGACAAAAACAGTGTGGAGAGTAATAAAAACAGCCTTAAAAACCTGTTTCAATTGTTTCAGCTTCCAGTTTTCCAAGCTTCTTCGCAGACATGCCCCTTTATGCCTTTCCAAGGCTAGGAAGTACAAAGCAAGTCAGTGGCCCAACAGGCTGGCTGGTGGCCCTGCCCTAGGCAGGCCAGATTTGCTGGGGGCTGAAGGACAGAGGTGGTCTGGCCACACACTGGTCAGGGCAGCTCCTGGCATCAGAAGCAGGAGGGCAGAGCCCAAGCCAGGCTGAGGCAAAGAGCCAGGGCAGTGACCACATGAGTCAATGTGATAATACTGCAAAGGGTAGCCAGGCACCAGGCACACAGCAGGGCTAAAAGAATGACACGCTCACTCCTTCATTTCCATGCATAGTCTATTTTGATTCATGGAAATGGACAATTACAACTTTTCAGCACCCCGGAGAGCACCCAAGCCTCTAGATGGCTATTTCATCTAATAAATACTGTAAACAATCACCACTTCTGTAGTTTGAGTTCATTGAGGTTCCCACGTGGAGACATTCCTGAATCTGAGTCTCACATTCCCCAGCTGAAGTAAAAACCATCATCCCTTGTCATAGGAAGACACTCAGAAAGATGTGGCTTGGCCACAGAGCAGCAGTGCCGAGCCAAAAGCACAGAGAACACCCACGGTGCCCATTACAGCCAGCACCTCTTGAAGACCCCTCAGCTGATGGGGTCCAGGGGGATGTGGATCAAGCCCCAGAACACAGTGGCCACCTTCTTCTCCTTTCCTGCTCAGTTCCTTGCTTACTTGGAGGGAATATTTTAATACATCTCATTGTACTTTTCCATATCCAAATTCAAAATAAATGTGCTTATTTTATGGATATCTGAGGCCTTTTGTTTCAGTTTCTTTATTCACAAGAAAATCTTTCCTGAGTTTTTTCTTAGTGTGCACAGAAACCATAGTTACTAAGACAAAGGGACTTGGGAAGGCTGCAGGGATGTTTTTCTCTGAAGCTTTTTGTTCTTGCTGAATTTCTCACACAGGATTTACACCAAATTGCCTCTGCCCTAGATAGAGCCACGTAGACAGCGAGCTCATCATTAGCATAGGGTGTTACTATGCAGAGAACATTGCCTACACACTTGAGTACATCAGCTAACAAGGAAAAGCAGAGGCAGAACATGATTAAGAAGGGAAAGACTGATTTTTTTAAGTGAAGCCAGAAAATCAACTGAATGGCCCAGGTCAAAGTTCAAGGGGAAAATCTATTCCAAAGGATTCTTTTTTTTTTTTTTTCCAAAGGATTCTTAACCAGCATAGACCTTTAATACTCAGGTTGCATTAGACAGTGAATTTTGGTATTTGTTTTTATAAATAGAACTCTGTTTTACAAAGAACATCTCCTTGGGAGACTGCAAGGTGTTACAGAAAGCATGGGAGCTCTGGGCTCACCCCAGCTCTGATATAGAATGACTCCAAGACTCCCTTTACTTTGAAGCTCCTAACTACAATGCAAACAAGAGGCAGTGACAGGTGTGGAGGGAGCTAATGTTTGTAAAGGGGCCTGCACACGGCAGAACTCAATATATCTTCCCTCCCTCTCCTTATCAAGGGGGAAAACAGATCAAGTGCAAACCCATCAATAGGGTTCTACAAGGTTGCCAAGCAAATCTCAAAGAGAAAATATAGTAGTTTCTGCAACTTATAGGTCATTTATTTGGGAAGCAGACCCAAGCTGGTATGATTATTATAATCATGGGTAGGAAATGGCTTCTGGCTTCTGGGGGTTTTACAAACAATTTCTCTAGCAAATCCTAGGTCCTGGCTGTTGCCACATGAACAAGGACTCTGTCAAGGGCATGTAGCACTCCATTGGAAGTGAGAATGTTGATTTCAAGATGGTACATGGAAAGGAAGAGGAGGAAAGAGGAATCCTGGCACCTATGGTTGCTGTTTGTAGTGGTCTTGGGAGGAAAAAGTTGACATCTTGGTAATGATTTACACACCTGTTCCAATGGAAAATCCTTATATGGAGCCTCTTAAGAAATGCATCTTGTGTGGAAATGTGTAGATTATAAGTATGTGCAACTTTTGTCCCAGTTTGTTTCTCCATTTACTGGAAGGGACATAACAGGTCTTTGTGGGAAGAAATAGAAAGAAATCACAAAAGTGATTAAGAGAGCCCAAATAATGAGATTTATGCCAGTTATATACAAGGATCCTGCATATCCCAAAGATCCTAAAGTTTGCAACATAAAATATTGGAAATAAATTCCAATAATGTTACCATCAATAAACTTACTTTACAGTAAAAAAAAAAAAGATGGCACATGGTTAAAGGCTGCACTCTTGCCTTTAGATATTGGGGTCCTGACTTAAATTAGGATTCTAGTTCATTTATTTCTGAAATGCACTAACACTGTGCTGGGTTGTGCCCAACACCTCCATCCTCCCCCCAAATTCAAATGTTGTAGCCCTAATCCCAAATGACTGTATCTGGAGACAGGGTCAAATGAGGTATTAACAGTGGGGCCACAAGCTGACAGGACTGTTGCCTTCTAAGAAGAGGGAGAGAGAGAAATCTTTCTCCACCACATTAGGACTCAGAAGAAGGCAACCACCTATAAGTAAGGGAGAAGACCACCAGCAGGACCTGTCTGTGCTGGTACCTGGCCTTGGACTTCTAGCCTGCAGAACTATGAGAAAGTAAATGAATTTCTTGGAGTTGAAACACCTTCTTCTTAGTAAAGTATCTCAAGAATGGGGAGAAAGGGGCAGCACCTGTGGCTCAAAGGAGTAGGGTGCTGGGCCCATATGCCGGAGGTGGCGGGTTCAAACCCAGCCCTGGCCAAAAACTGCAAAAATAAATAAATAAATAAATAAAATTAAAAAAATAATAATAATAATTTATAAAAAAAAGAATGGGGAGAAAGTATTTGATGTACTCAATACTAATATGAAACCAATATATAAACAACTACACACACACATTTGAAAGAAAAAACAAGAATAGTGTAGACAGGGGCAGGGAAAGGAAAGGGGGGAGGGGGAAGGGGGATGGGTGGGCTCTCACCTAATGCCACAATGTGAGGGTGTTCAGCAGGTCCCCCTGGGTGAAGGGCTCATCTACAACTGGAACTTTACCTTAGAAATGAAACCAATGTAATCTAAACGTTTTTACTCTCATATTAATCTGAAATTTAAAAAATGTACAGAAAGAAAATAAATTTTTGTTGTTTAAACCACCCAGTTGGTGGCATTTTGTTATGGCAGCTGGAGTAGACTAATACACTACAAAATAAGTACTTTATTATTTTTTAAGGGAGGACTATTAGACAACCACAGCGCCCCTCTCCCCTAATTCCTTATCTAGACCTTACCCAAGTTTGCAGACACAGTGCCAAAGGGGAGAGTTTATAATAACCCTTTATAATGTCAAGCCATAGTAGAGGGTGGTAGTCAAAGCATGGTTCTGGAAAGGACTGGATTGGAGTCCCACTGTCTCCCTGTATTGGCTATGGAACCTTGAGTACATCACCTGCCCTCTCTGTAGCTCAGTGTCCTCCTCTGCACAACAAAGATAGCAGCTCTTACCTCAAAAGCTGTAAGATTAAATGAATGGGGTAAGTGCTGGGACAGATGCCAGAGTGCAGTGAAGCCCTCAGGTTGGCTGTTACTGTTGGGTCATTAGCCCTCTCCTCCCTCCTCGTTCTAACTTTAAAGTCCATGTTGGAACAAGGTGTTGTGAGCTCCTGCCCCCGCCCCCTTTTCCCATTTCCCTGCCCTACAGGCATGCTCCTGTTGGGGGGGGGGGCTCTCATTACTCCGCCCCAAGGGCAACCTCTTGCCCTCTCCCCTTCTCCCACCTCTCCCTGCCACGTTCCCACACTCTCCAGAATTCAAAGAGGCAGGGAAAGTCCCAAGTTTCACAAAACCCCCAAGTTCTCACTAAACAAACAATGGTGGAAAACTCACGGAGGCTTGATTAATTACTGTTGTATAACCATAATCATTGTTCTTTAAGATGTATCCATTGATCAATTATTGTTATATAATCATAACCATTGTGATATGAGACGTATCCATTGACAACCAAGCTGTAACCCTGCCAATGGCAACAGTCCTCGTGCCCCACCCCCTCGCTTAAGCGATACAGAGAAAAAAGGTATAAAAGGCAAAAAACCCTGCACTTCAGGGCCGCTTGTCTCAGAACACCGGCCCCTGCGCAGGTGAGAATAAATCACCATTTAATTGCATCTGAGTGGGTCTGAGTTTAGTTTTCCAGGTCACCTAGGTTATTTCAAAGAGAAAACTGCTTTTGAGTTAAACTTTGAGCCGTGTCACTTGCTCCCAGTGACGAAAACAAATTAGCCAAAAGCAAATGATTCTGCACAAGAGAAAGTTCTACATAGAAACCTGAACCTTTTCAGCGTCAACCTCACGGTGTGAATGGCGTTGAAGGTTTGATACCCACCAACCTAGGTTTGAATCCTGTTTATGACCCGTAAAGTCACTGAATCCCTTCGGTTTCTGCCACTTGAAGCCCAGTCAAGTCACTGAATCCCTTCGGTTTCTCATCCGGGAGATGGGACTGGTTGCTGTGGGCGTTTCACGCGGACAGGTGCACAGACCCGGCGGGAAAGTGACCCAGTCAAGTGCTCTTAAAACAATCATAGCAGAGATCGCGCGTCCCTGTCGGTCCCAAGCAGCCGCCCGCCATCCGCCCACAGATGGTCTGGATTCACAGGCCGGCTCAGGAGACCGGGGCCGTGTCCGCTTCAGCACTGGCAGCCGCGGACGGCGCTAGAACAGCGGTCGGGGGCCCGGGAGGAGGTCGCGGTGACCAGGAGGGACGAGCTGGGAGAGCACTGGGTTACATGCGCAGGCCTGAGTCACGTGCCGGGGCCTGCGGGATGCACAGGGCGCCCAGACCCTTCCACCCTGGGGAGCAGGACGCGCGCAACAGAGGGTTGGGAGGGGCACAAGTGCAGCCACTGATCCGCAGCCCGGCCGCCGCACCGCGGCAGATCGCCCTCCCGGGGCAGGCCAGGCGGCCGGTGGCTCTCGGCGCTGCCGCAGTCCCTGGGAGCGGGTTCCGGCCACTTCGGACCGGGTCGCGGGCTCGGGGCAGGGGTGCGGGCGGCTCAGAAGCCAGGCTCCCGGCTTTGCGAGCAGGGCGGGGCGAATACCCGAGAAGTCCCGCCCCTCGCCAGCCTTCCGGCTGAGCTGGGAGCTTAGGCTCAACCCGCGGTTACGTAAGTGATCCCAGTGGGAAGGAAGGGCCTAGCGGCCAAGGCTTGTCTTTTAAATTATTTACACGTCTTTTAATATTTTCAAATCACACAGTAATACATGATCACTGCGGGGAAACTGGAAAGTTCAGAGGGGCCCCTCTCTGTGAATCCTTTTCAGAGCCAACCACCTGTTAACCCTTTGGTGTGCCTCCTTTACCTGAAAACATTCAAAATACACCTGTACAATAGCTTTAAACGTTCATAGATAGTCACGAGCTCCGCCCTCTGTTTCCAATGGCAACACTTCCAGGCTTCCACATGAGAACATTCCCTTCTGGCATGTGGCAGGTGACATGAGGGCAATTGTGGTGTTCACAGATCTCTGTGGGTAATTTTTGAGGTTGCCTATATAAGGGCACAGTCCCTGGAGCTAGGCAGGTTGGGCTCATCAGTCCATCTCTGCTGGGTGACCTTGGGCAGTTCATTGTTGTATCTGGGTCTCAATCTCATGGCCTGTTAACTGGAGATAATGATAGTGTCTATTAGATAATAGGGTTGTGAGACTGAGTTAATATTCCTAAAGTACATAGAAAGCACTCAACAATGTTTTAGCTATTATTACTGAGATGTTCTGTATGTGTCAAGGACAATGGGCACTAATAATGTAATAACATAATTTGGGCTTTTCAGATGCCCCCCAAACTCACCACTGCATTCCTTTGTTTCCTTTATTAATCAGCCAACATCTTCAGCAAGTAAGTCACTAAAGCCCTCTATTCCTCAGTTTCTTTCTCTATAATATGGAAACAGTAATAATATAATAGCATCTGCCTCACTGAGATGTTTGAAGATTAAAAGAGAAGGTGTGAGGGGTAAATTTTGTAGCTGTTCAGGCACCACACCTGATGTGTATTACTGCCCCAATAAGGACATAAACAGCTGCTGTCATCATGCGTGCTCAAGGGGAAGCCCCGTGGCTGAGCCAACCTGAACTAGGACTCCAGGCAGGAAAGGGGGCCAGAGGTCTGGGGCACCCTCTTTCTGCAGTAGAAGAAACCCGGTCTGGGAGAGGGTAAGTGGCTTGCCAAGCTGATATGCAGTAAATACATGCTGAAATCTGCCTCCTTACAAAAATAAGTTTTAAAAAATCCCTAAAAATAGAGCCTTGAGAAAAGCCAAGAAAATTACAAAATGTAAGAACATTCAAGTGAGACTCAAGTTTTCATACATTAGAGCATAAAAAAAGCCATTGAAATCCAATCAGTATGGTATTTTTTTTTTCAGTATGGTATTGATATAGGAGTGGACAAATAGCTGAGTGGAACAGAAGACAGAACCAGAGTTAAATCCAAAGCTGAAGGGGCTGGTCTTGGCATGAGGAATGAAGAGGCTTGATACAAAGTCCATGCTGGGGACTGCAGAACTCTGGGAGGATCCCTCCTGAGCTAACCTTGGTCATATTTATTATTACAAAGCAGGAAATGGTAGTTAAAAGTTACTTGTCAGACATCACCACTAAAAAGGGGGAACCTGGAAAGTGCCAGACAGAATGTCTATAATAAGATTTTGCAAAATGTCAGACCTTCATCAAGACCTCTGCTTCTAGCATAACCATCAGGCCTGATAATGCCCTGCCTCATATATACATCCTCCCTTGGAGGCCAGTTTTCTGATCTCTTACACATATACAATTCACATGCCATTCTCGTGATTCTCCAGGTCTCTCAAGCAGGAAGCAAGTCTTATGCTAAAGATCAGGGCTCAGGTTCCCCTACACAGAGCATGTGTTAAGTTAATGACAAATACAATAGTTGAATCCAGCAAAAAAGAATAAATTAATAATAAGTACTGCTGGTAACTGGCTGGGCATCTGAAAAGGGAAAATATGGACTTCAATCTAATTTCAAACATAAAATAAATTCTAAATGTAAAAGGTAAACAATAAAAATTCTTTCAAGAAAGCTGAGCATTGTGGCTCATGCCTGTAATTAATCACAGTTATTTGGGAAGTCAGGGTGGGAAGATCATTTGAGGCTGGGAGTTAATGACAAGCCTGGACAACATAGTGAGACCCTATTTCTACAAAAAATAAGAAAAATCAGTCTGGAATGGTGGTGCATACCTGTAGTCCCTACTACTCAGGAGGCTGAGGCAGGAAACTCACCTGAGCTCAAGAGTTTGAGACTACACTGATGATGCCACTGTACTGTAACCCAGGCAACAAAGTAAGACCCTGTCCCTGTCTCAAAAAAATAAAACTTTTATCTGATCTTTGACAAATCAGACAATAACATACACTGGGGAAAAGAGCACCTGTTAAACAAATGGTACTAGGAAAATACCACATGTGGAAGATTGAAATAGTATCTACCTTTTACCACTCACAAAAATTAATTTCATGATGAATAACAGACTTGAGCCTAAGGCATGAAACTACTGATAGAAGAATTCTAGAAGAAAATTTTGGAAAACATCTTATAAACATCAGCCGAGGCAACGAAGAAGGCCCCAAAGGCAATCACAGCAACAGCAGAAATTAAAAATGGGACCTGATTAAATTAAAAAGCTTCTGTACAGTTAGGGAAGCAATCACTAGAGTGAATAGAGAACCTACAAAATGGGAGAAAATATTTGCATGGTAGACATCCAATAAAGGGCATAACTAGAATCTATAAAGAACTCAAGCAAATCAGCAAGAAAATCTCAAACCACCCCATCAAAAAGTGGGCAAAAGAAATGAACAGAAGCTTTTAAAAGAAGATAGATGAGTGCCTAATAAACATGTGAAAAAATGTTCAACCTCTCTAATCCTTAGGGAAATGCAAATCAAAACCAGAATGAGCTATCACCTAACTCCAGTGAGAATCTGTCTTAACGAAAAAAACCCCAGAACAACAGATGCTGGTGGGAATGCAGAGGGAAAGGAGCACTTGCATATTGTGGGTGGGACTGCAACTAGTACAACCTTATATGGAGACACCCCAAAGAACTACAAGTACACTTCTCATTCAATCCAGCAATCTCACTACTGGGTATTTACCCAAAGGAAAAAAAGTCATCTAAAAGACATGTGGTAGGCTGGGGGTGGTGGCTTACAACTCTGGGAGGCTGAGGTGGGTGGACTGCCTGAGCTCACAGGTTCGAGACAGCCTGAGCAAGTGAGAGACACTATCTCTAAAACATAGCCAAGCTTTGTGGTGGGTTCCTATAGTCCCAGTTACTCAGGAGTTGAGACAAGAGAATCACTTGAGCCCAAGAGTTTGAGGTTGCTATGAGCTATGAATCATGGTACTCTACAGAGGGAGACAGAGTGAGCCTCTGTCTCAAAAAAAAAAAAAAAAAAAGACATGTGCACATGAATATTTATTGAAGCAGAATTTACAATTGCAGAGATGTGGAAACAATCCAAGTGCTCCTCAATAGTAGAATGGATTGATAAAATGTGGTATATGTATATCATGGTTACTATTCAGCCATAAAAAAGATGGTGAATTAATATCCTTTGTAACAACCTGGATAGAGACCATTCTTCTAAGTGAAGTTTCACAAGAATAGAAAAACAAACACTGCATGTACTCGCTATTAAATTGGAACTAATTGATCAACACCATGGGCACAATTGGTAGTAAAACTTAACAGAAAGCAAGCAGGTGGGAAGGGGTGGGAGGGGAGGTGTAAATTCATACCTAATGAGTAGAATAAACGCTATCCCATTGAGGGGCACACTGTACAAAAGCAATCCAGGTAACCAAAACATTTGTCCCTCCCTAATATTCTGAAATTTAAAAAGATCTTGCAAGAATTCTTTGGGATCCCAACAGTATGCTCATCTGGAAATGTTCAACTGAAACATCCTCTCAGATTAAATGTGGGAATGATAAATGATTTATAATAAACTTAAAATGCTCTACTAAATTCATAGGAAATTCTGGAAAAATACCCCAAAGACCATGCCTCCCCACAAAAAAGAGGAATAGTCAACTCAAACCAGAGTGGCTATGAACATGGAAATCCTAGTTCCATGGTGTATAACCACCTACAAGAGCTTGAAGTTGAGGGGATTAGTGTTGATAGAGTACCAACGAACAAATCTGTCTCCGCTGCCTATGGAAGGAAACACATTAAAAAGGGACAGAAATGGGATTTCCTGAAAATTTGTAGCTAGAGGACTGCTTTGCTCTATGTTCAAGGTTCAAATTTATACCTCCTCCAACGTCAAAAAACCTCACCTGTGTAAACAAATTTAAATACTATAGTTACAGGCTGGCAGCGCCCCTGAAGGCCAGAAAAAGCAAATAGCAATGCG
Organism: Galagoides demidoff; assembly: GCA_963574575.1. NCBI lineage: Eukaryota > Metazoa > Chordata > Mammalia > Primates > Galagidae > Galagoides > Galagoides demidoff. The sequence goes on along the minus strand of CAUYQV010031738.1, from coordinate 6,828 downwards.
GTCTGGAGAAAAGCATCCTCAATCCGGGTCCATCACCATATATAGACTGTCTGAACTCATAATAAAAATTATCTAATAACAAGAAAAAATAACTCAAGGTAAGCAAGTTTTGGTAGAATGTCACATAATAGATTTAGCTCCTCAGTATTTAGGATAGCAGACACATAATTCAGAGAGCAAAAATAAGCATGTATAAACATAAAATGTTTAAAGAAATACAAAATAGAATTAAAAAGTTAAAAGAACAAAAGTCAAACAAAATGACCAGGAATATTTAAAAAAAAACAACAAAAAAATCTTATAATAAGAAATATAATGCTTGTACTGGGCATGGTTGTTTGCACCTATAGTCCTAACTACTCAGGAGGCTGAGAATTTCTTGAGCCAGGGGTTGGAGAGAAGACTGGGAAACATAGGAGACTTGTCTCTAAATCTAATAAACAAATACAATGATTGAAATAAAAACTTTTCTTGATGGGTTATATAGCAGAACAGACTGTCTGAACAGAGAATTAGTTAACTGGAGGACATATCTGAAGATAGTACCTAGAATGAAATTCAAAGTGACAAGGAAAGAAGAAATAGGACAGGAGGTTTGGAATTTGAAGACAGGCACGATAGAATATGAAAGTCTAACATTTGTATAATTGGAGTTTCAGAAGATTAAAATAGATAAAACCAAGGAGAGGCAATGTTTGAAGAGAGAATGTCTAAGATTCATGATGTAGAAAATTGTTTAAAGATGCCAAATGTAAGACCTAGGAAAAATGACGTACACATATGCCAAGCAGCATGAATAAAAAGACTCTGCATGTGAACCTATCAGATGACATAAGAGGACACAAAAAATATGCACATTCAATGCATATTTCCCTTCAATTTAACATGTCTGAAATTGGAACCAATATTATCATTGATGAAGTCTTACAATTTTTTTTTTTGAGACAGAGTTTCACTTGTTAACCCTTGGTAGAGTGCTGTGAAGTCACAGCTCACAGCAACCTCCAACTCCTTGGGCTTAGGTGATTCTCTTGAATCAGTTTCCCAAGTAGGTGGGACTACAGGTGCCCACTACAATGCCCAGCTATTTTTTTTTTTGTTGCAGATAGGCCGGGGCTGGGCTTGAACCCATCATCCTTGGTATATGGGGCCAGTACCCTACTCACTGAGCCACAGGAGCCACCCAAGTCTTACAATTTTAACTAATATTTCTTACTGGTAAAATAATGGTGGATTACATATTCAGTGGTGCCTTCTGAATATTTATGAATGAAATAAAGTTTCAAAATTGTCAAACTTGTCAATAGCAATAATGGAAAGGCAAAGACAGAGAACTAATATGTTCAAGGTCCTTAGAGAAAATATAAATAAAAAGTTGAGGTTTTTGTTTCTATCTACAAGGAAAACTGAAGAAGCTAAAAGAAAAAAAAATTTCTGATACTGGACAACAGCTAGAGAAAAGTGGGGATCCTACAAGGAGAAAAGCAAATCAGATGGACTTTATGATGACTTGGCTTCCTACCTGGAGGCACTTTGTCAACTGTGATGAAAGAAAAGGACCCAAAGCAGAGATTGAGGATTTTGCTGAGTCAAGGGGAGATGGAAGGGAGGAGAACCCAAGGCAGCTGGGATTTGAGAAGCAGAATATCAGGTGACAGGGACCCATGTACAGAAAGGACTCTAGAACTCTCCATTTGGGTCTTCTCTAGACTCCTGATGAATACCAAACCAAGCATGAAACTCTTGAGTCCAGGCAAAGAAAAGCTGCAATGGAGCTAAAAACTGAATAACTGTTGTATCTATCACAAGGCTGAGAGACATTTGAGTTCTAACCAGCCAAAGTAGAAAGACCTTGTTGAATCCAAGGATTCCAAGGCATTCAATAGAGACCTTATGATGTCTATGCCTTAGGGGTAGGGCCCATCTAGTGCTAATGTAAAAGCAACCCTAGGATAGGGTGACCAGACGTCCTGCTTTTGGCGGGACAGTCTTGCTTTTTAACAATTTGTCCCGTGTCCTGCAGTGTTTTAAAAAAGTCTCAATTTTTGGAAAGAATGCACCAATGGGCAGGAGAACAGGAAGGGAATATACGGTTTTCGGCTGCCATGTGGCTATTTCGCCAGGATATGAATTTTATATTATTTTTGTTAATTTTATAATGTTAAACTGTAATAATAACAAATAATTGTTGAGAATTATCTGAGAACTGCTTATCAAAGTTTGCATTGTTGTCAGGCCCTGCCCTGCCCCCACCCCACGCCCCAGCCATGTTGTCCTGCTTTAACAATGTTAAAATCTGGTCACCCTACCCTAGGAGCAACCTAACAAATATTTAACCTAAACTTCAAAGGTATCAAATTGATCACTGGATAAATTAACTGTCTGAGGGAAGAAAGCTGAACTTTTTTTTTTTTTTTGCAGTTTTTGGCCAGAGCTGGGTTTGAACCCATCACCTCCAGCATATGGGATTGGCATCCTACTCCTTTGAGCCACAGGCATGGGATTGGCATCCTACTCCTTTGAGCCACAGGCATGGGATTGGCATCCTATTCCTTTGAGCCACAGGCACTGCCCCAAAGCCAAACATTTTTTAAAGGAAGAAAAACTAAAAACTAAAAACTCACCAACATAATATTCACAGTGTCCAGCATCCATTAAAAATTACTAGATAGGGGCCAGGCATGATGGCTCATGCCTGTAATCTCTGGGAGGTTGAGGAGGGGAGATCACTTGAGGTCAGGAGTTTGAGACCACCTGAGAAAAAGCAAGACCCCATCTCTACTATAAATAGAAAAAATAACCATACATGGTGATGTGTGCCAAAAGCCCCAGCTACTTGCTAGGCCGAGACAGGAGGATTGCTCAGGAGCCCAGGAATTTGAACTAGGCTTAGACCATGACACTCTAGCCCAGGTGATAGTGTGAGACTCTGTTCCCCCCAAGAAGTTATTAGACAATGAAGAGACATGAAAATATGAACACAACTAGGAAAATAATAAGTTAACAGAAAGAAACTCAGATATGACAGAGGTGATAGAATTAGCTTTTAAGGAAGCTATTATTAATAGGATTAAGGATCTAGAGAAGAACATGAAACTAATAAGGAGAGTAAGATAAAACAGAGAACCAAATGGAGCCTCTAGAACTGAAATATGCAATATTAGAAATAAAAGCTTCATTGGATAGATTTCAAAGATTTAGATACCTCAGAAGAAAACAATAGTGAACATGAAAATATAGCAACAGATGGCTCAGCACTTGTAGCTCAAAGTGGCTAGGGTGCCAGCCACATACACCAGAGCTGGCAGGTTCGAATTCAGTCTGGGCCCACCAAACAACAATGACAACTACAACCAAAAAATAGCTGGGCGTCGTGGTGGGCACCTATAGTCCCAGCTACTTGGGAGGCTAAGGGAAAAGAATGGCATAAGCCTCAAGAGTTGGAGGTTGCTGTGAGCTGTGATACCATGGCACTCTATTGAGGGTGACAGAGTGAGACTCTGTCTCAAAAAAGAAAGAAAGAAAAGAAAAGAAAAGAAAAAGAAAGTATTGTAATAGAAATGGTCCAAACTGAAGTACAGGGAAAAAATTGGAAAAAATTAATAAGCCTCAGTGGCTTATGGGATAATATAAAGAGATTCCATGTAATTAGATATAATGAATAAAATATTTCTAAATTGGAAGAAAACTATAAACACAAAATCCAAGCAACTCGATAACCCCAAGGAACATGCACACACATGTCAGGGACCAACCCCAATCTACACTGTGGGTTTTTTCCCAGTGACAGGTGGTGATGAGAGGATGAGGGAAAAATAAGGAGTCAAAGACACAAGAAGAAATTTTTTTAAAAAGCTGGGCTGGGGGACTTTCCGCCTCCAAACATGAGGACAGGTGAAAAGCCCTTCACTCCCAGCAAGTTCTGTCCCCCCCCCCCCCATATCACTGTTTTAATAATCAAGCTAATGGGGGAAGGCTAAACTCTTATGTCATGGTTCTTGCTGGGTTTACATTTTCTTTTCTTTCTTTCTTTCTTTCTTTCTTTTTTTTTTTTTTTGATACAGAGCCTCAAGCTATCCCCCTGAGTAGAGTGCTGTGGCATCACAGCTCACAGCAACCTCCAACTCCTGGGCTCAAGCGAGTCTCTTGCCTCTACCTCCCAAGTAGCTGGGACCACAGGCGTCCACTACAACGCCCAGCTATTTTTTGGTTGCAGCCGTCATTGTTGTTTTGGCGGACCCAGGCTGGATTCGAACCCGCCACCTTAGGTATATGTGGCTGGCGCCTTAGCCATTTGAACCACAGGCGCCGAGCCTGGTTTACATTTTCTAACAAAACTATTTTTCTAGCTAACTACCTTAATTAGACTGATTTACCTCTTACTTTTATTATTCTAAGTTATTTATGATCTTAACACAAACAGAGCATGGAACAGGGAACACAGTCTAGGAGCAGGATGTCAAAGCAGACCCCAATCAGACCATGCACACAAATCTCAAGAGTGGCAATTAAGCCCCTGGAAAAACTTGTAGGCAGATGAGCTGGCACTGCTGCCACTACCAAGAAAAGAGAAGAAAGGAGGTATTTCCCTCCTTATCTCCCTGAGAGACCTTTTCTCTCTTAACAAGGTTTAGGTGCCTGTCCTGTCTTCAGCACATTCAGCACTTCCTCACTATTTTCCTAACTCCCCCAAAACCCTCACTCTCCCTGAGAGGGCAGTGAGCCTTGTCTCTCAGTGCTCAGTGACCTCTGAGCTGAGTCATGCTGGGGGAGGGGTGAAGCTCTGGCAAGACAGTTTCTCTGTTTGAAATGCCAGGCTTCAGGCTATTGCACTTTGCAACAGAGTTAGGGCTCGGTTATTGCTATTGCGGTCTGAATGCATATGTGCTTTTGTCTGATCCATTTCTCTCCTATCTCTTTTCTGTTTTGGCCATCATCTGCAATCATTTTCTTAATTCAATCCCTAACTTACTTATCATAAACAATTGAAATTTGGTTTTAAACTTGTTAAATCATTATTTCTAGCAATGCAAGCACATCAAGGTATGACTCTTCCTTTAAGTACTCTCATGTCTACCCACGCATAGCATGTACACAGACACATGCAAAATAATGCATATCAATGCACATGTTAACCTCGCTGCTGAAAATCAATAATTTTAAAAAATCTTAATAAGAAGCCAACAAAAATATTAGCTAAGATTAGAAAGTCTTATATGTAAGTGTCATGTTGGCATCAAAGATAGGCAAATAGATCAACAGAACAAATAGACTCCAGAAAAAGACCCACATGCATGTGGTCAGTTGATTTTTGACAATGGTGCAGAGAAATTATGTTGGAGCAGCTAGATATCCATAAAAGAAATTTTGATGCATATCTAAAACTACTTAGGAAAATTACCTTGAAAGGGAACATAGATCTAAATGTATGTCCTAAAACCATGAGAAAAAGAAATAGGAGATAATTGTGTGGCCTTAGGTTAGGCAAAGCTTTCTTGGATACAGTACCAAAACCATGAAACATTGTTAAAACAATGAAAAGACAAACCACAGGCTGGGAGAAATTACATCTTTATATAAAAATACAGTAGAACCTCCATAGTCAATTGACTACCTCCTTAGGTTTATCTAATTTTTATACATTAGACATGTATCACATGTACTTAATTAAAGTTCCTTATGTTGACCCCCTCTGTATGTTGACCAGTTTATTACAGTCCCTTGGGGTCAATTTACAGAGGTTCTACTGTATATAATATGAATACATATAAAAATTGAAAATGCTCATAACTCAGAAAACAACCCCCACTTTTCACCATTAACAAACATTGATTCTCACTGGATAAAAGATTTAAACTTAAGACATGAAACTATAAAAATACTAGAAGAGAGTGTAGGGAAAACACTTGAAGAAATTGGCTTGGGAGAATATTTTATGAGGAGGACTCCCCGGGCAATTGAAGCAACACCAAAAATATATTACTGGGATCTGATCAAACTAAAAAGCTTTTGCACAGCCAAGAGCACAGTAAGTAAAGCAAACAGACTACCTTCAGAATGGTAGAAGATATTTGCAAGTTATCGTTCCAACAAAGGTCTGATAACTAGAATCTACAGAGAACTCAAACTAATCAATAAGAAATGAATAAATAACCCCATTTCTATGTGGGCAAAAGACTTGAACAGAAACTTCTCTGATGAAGACAGGTGCATGGCCTACAAACACACAAAAAAATGTTCATCATCCTTAATCATCAGAGAAATGCAAATCAAAACCACTTTGAGATATCATCTAACTCCAGTGAGATTAGCCCACATCACAAAACCCCAAAACTACAGATGTTGGCCTGGATGCAGAGAGAAAGGAACGCTTCTACACTGCTGGTGGGAATGCAAGCTAATATGACCTTTTTGGAAAGAAGTTTGGGGAACACTCAAGGAACTAAAAGTTGACCTACCAATTGATCCTGCAATTCCTCTACTAGGTATATACCCAGATGATCAAAAATTATTTTACAACAAAGACATTTGTACCAGAATGTTTATTGTAGCCCAATTCATAATAGCCAAGACATGGAAACAGCTCAAGTGCCCATTGACCCATGAATGGATTAACAAACTGTGGTATATGTACACCATGGAATACTACACAGCCATAAAAAGGATGGAGACTTCATGTCTTTTATGTTTACCTGGATGGAGCTGGAACATATTATTCTTAGTAAAGTATCTCAAGAATGGAAAAAAAAAGTATCCAATGTACTGAATACCACTATGAAACCAATGTATAACCACCTACACACTCATACGAATGGCAAAACATAACTA
>CAUYQV010031737.1:0-11351 GCA_963574575.1 Galagoides demidoff | reverse complement strand
GGTTTATCTTATAAGAGTACAAGTGAATCTTTCTAAGAGTAGAATATGAACATCTTAACACAATAACTAAGAAAATGACATGAAGGCTATGTTAACCAGTTTGATGAAAATATTTCAAATTGTATGTGAAAACACCACACTGCACCCCAGAATTGCATTAATGTACATAGTTATCATTTAATTAAGAAAAAAGAAGAAATGTACCCTGTTAGCAATCTGGAAAAACATACCATTGATTATTAGTACTGTATTCACCATGATGTTCAATAGATCTCTACAACTTATGCCTCCCATTTAAGTGAAACTCTGTACTCTTTCCTCCTCATTAATATAAGGGGCATATGATTAGATTACAGTGTTGCCTTTGTTAGGAAAGTTGGAGTCCTTCTTGAGCTCTTCACCCAGAAGATGTACCCTGTGCTCCTTGGGTGGGACTAATTGAGCCCTTTCCTTGCTTCCCTCCTTCCCCTTTCTTGAATTTAATTGTGTTTTTCCTCTTGTGTGGGCCTATAGTTGTTCATCTACTAGTTTCAAACAGATATTATTTTACTGTGGAAAATGTTCCTCAATTCCATCCAGGTAAATACAAAAGATGTGAAGTCTCCATCTTTCTTTATGGCTGAATAGTATTGCATGGTATACATATACTATAATTTATACATCCATTTGTGAATTTATGGGCACTTGGATTGTTTCCAAATCTTGGCAATTGTGAATTTAGCTGAGATAAACATTCTAGTGCAGATGTCCTTATGGAAAAATGATTATTTTCTTCTGGGTAGATACCTAGCAATGGGATTGTGGGGTCAAATGGAAGATCTACCTTTAGGTCTTTGAGGATTATTCATACTTCTTTCCTTAAAGACTGTATTAGTTTACAATCCCACCAGCAATGTATAAATGTCCTCTCTGCACTCTTGCCAGAATCTGCAGCATTGGAACTCTGTGATATAGGCTATTGTCAAGGTGGTTTTGATTTATATTTCTCTGAAGATTAGAGACAATGGAGACAATGAACACTTTTTCATGTGTTTGTTGGCCATTCATCTGCTTTCTTGGAAGAAAGTTCCATTCATTTCTCTTTCCCAGTGACTAATTGAGTTCTTTTCTCTTTTCTTGTTGATTTGCTTGAGTTCTCTGTGCATTTTCTTTGTTTATTGTATCTAGCTGTACAAAAGCTTTTAAGCCTTTTCAGGTGAAAATTCTGCACCCTTGACAGGGTGACAGATAAGTTTCCTTATCTCCACCTCCCATTCCTGCCCCATCCTCTGTTACCCACTGTTCTATGCTCTACTCCTATGACTTCTACTTTTTCTTTGTCCAGAACAATGAAAAAGATTAAAAACAACCGAACAGGCATAAGAGGAACATAGATTTCAAAAGGATTAGAACCATATCAACAAATTGCAGCATCTCACTGAACCCAAATCAAACAAGTAATTTTCAGGATTATAAGGCTGAAAATGTGATGCTCTAACTCCATCCATTTTGAGCAAGTGAACTAGACTGCCTTCATTTTGTTAAGACCTTGCAGATCCCCACTTTTTCATTTTTTAATTATTTTTTTATTAAGTCATAAACACATAGATCATGTATACAATAATGCATTTATGGGGTACAATGTGATCATTTTATATACAATTTGGAATGCTTATATCGAACATAAATATTCCTTCACCTCACTTACTTAATTATTATGTTAAGATATTTATACTCTATACTTAATAGATTAGACATATACCCTTGCAAAAATAGCCCCTTGAACAAGCAGCAACCCTGCAAAAACAGGAAGGAAGTTTAGCTGAGAGCTGCAAAATCCCATGACAACTGAAAAAATCTTGTGGAAACCACAATCCTGTCACAAGTCTGTCTTGTCTGTCTGGATGCAGTTTTTAGACCCTCCTGTAAGACCCCCTTCCCATAGTTCTAACCCTGCAGATATTAGCCTCTGTAAAATTCTGTTTATGCTAAGGGCTTCCCATCCCCTGCTTGATGTGCCATATAAAAACCTTGCACCCCCACTTCATGGGGGTGTCAAGAGACTTGTGGCACGAGTCTGCTCTTGACTGGCTGGCCCAATAAAGGACACTTGCTGAATTTGAACTCAGTGTCCTAGCATTTCTCTGTAATTCTACTTGCAGTGGGTACAACATTTGGAGGCCCTATTGAGATTGCCAGCCAGAGGGTCATCCTAATTTATTAGGACATAAATTATAGGGGAGGCACCCCCTGAGACCTTCTAAGGCCCCATAATTCCCTGAACTCCTCCTGAGGGCTCCGGGAAGACTCCTGCCAACCCCTCATCCATATTAGGTCCTATACTCCACTCTTGAGAGGTGAGTGTTATTTGTGTCTTGTTTCACTTTGTTTGTGGTTAGGGTGTTTCCTGAAATGGGCCACAGAATAGTCACTGGGATGCCAGTGCCACTTGGGATGCCAGTGAATAACCCAGGGACCCAGGAGGCGTAAAAACTCCTGAGGTCTGCCCAGCCCCATCAGCACCAAGAGCTTTTGAGGGTCAACCAAGAAGGAGACACTGGGGCTCCTGAGTGCTGCATGGAAACTGGACAGGCCTGTCCCAGGGTTCCTGGAAACTTTGGGATGCTGAGGAGTGTGGGAGCTTTGGCCTCAGATGCACTGGTTAGATTTGTTCATATGCTTGTTTCTTGTCGTTGTCATCTTTTTGGCTGTGATTGTTTTGGTTTGTACTAATAACGCCTCTTTGTCTGTGTGTCTGCTGAGTCAGGGGAACTTAACAGAGTAAGTCTTTGACACCTTTACAATGTATGCTAAAGATTTTCACCACGGGCTTCTCAGAGAATTACAGAGTTTGGTTCTCAAAGAATCACCTCTAGGTCCTCTGTAAGGTCAAGTGGCAGAGTTTGAATGTGGGGTGGCCATCAACAGGCTCCCCAGACCCAGCCCTGGTGACCACAGTGCACCAAGTGGTCACTGGGAAGCCAGGTCACTCAGACCAATTCCCTTATATTGACCAGTGGCTTGGTTTAGTCTGGAGCCCCCCCCCACCTTGGCTGTGAGCCTGTGCCCTGGGATCCTATCATGCAGTCCTCCTTGCCTGTCCACACCCATGGAGAGGCCAACAAGCTCTCCAGTGAATACTCCTTCCCTCTAGGGAGGGAGAGGACTTGCTATCTCCCTACCTTATGGGAAGGCCATCTTCACCCATGGCTTCCTCTACTGAAGGAGCCCCATCAACACCTCAGCAGGAGGCTCACCCCCCAGCATCTTGCCTACAATGCCACATGGACCAGAAGGGGCCCCAATCCTCCCCCTTAGTGAGGCATTCCCCAGGGAAGGAACTGGGAGAGGCAACCAACCCTTTCTCATCTATGTTCCCTTCTCTACTTCTGATTTGCACAATTAGAAAACCCCACCTTTTCCAAAAAAGCCACAAGATCTTATTTCCTTGATTGGAGTCCATTTTCCAGACTTATCATCCCACTTGGAATGATTGCCAGCAGCTTTTCCTGACCACAGTGGAGGAACGAGACAGGATTTGAACAGGCAAGAAAACCATTCCTGGCCATCTCTGGAGAAGCTGGAGAGGAGGGATAGAGGGAGTTTAATAGAGTTTTCCCAGCATAGTAGCTGGACTGGAACCTCAATACCTTGGTGGGGTTCTAGACTCTAGAAGCTTTCTACTGGTCTCTTTTAATTGGTCTGCAGGTGGCAGCCTGGAAACCTATAAATTTGTCAAAAAAAAACAAAAACAAAAACTGAGGTGCTCCAAGACCTAGAAAAGACATCTGGGGCATATCTGGAGAGGCTTATAGAGTCCTTCCAAGTATACACCCCATTTGACCCCTCAGTTCCAGAGAATGGAGGGTGGTAAACTCAGCCTTTGTCTCCCAGTCAGCTGCAGATATCAGAAGGAAGTTACACAAGTTAGAAAGATTCTCAGGCATGAACATTTCTCAGCTTTTAGAGGTAGCCCAAAAGGTTTAGGATAACAGAGATGCTGAGAAACAGAAACAAAGAATGGCAAAAACAGAGAGAGCATTGCGCCAGCAGGCCAAAATTATTGTGACAGCTCTGCCTACAGTGCAAGGAACCACAGTACCTCCAGGAACATGGCGGAAAGACAGGTAGCCCCAAACCACAGGTCAATTAGAATTGGAACACTTGCAGAGAGACCAGTGTGCATACTATAAGTAAAAGGGCCACTGGAAAAAAAAAAAAAAGACTGCCCGGAGAACAGGCCTAATAAGTCCTTAGCACTATCAACTGAAAAGGATAATGATTCTGACTGACAGGGCCTGGAAACCTATAAATTTGTCAAAAACAACTGAGGTTCTCTCCCACCAGGCCCCCAAGAGCCCATGGTACCAGTCACAGTGGGGGGCCACCAGCTCTGCCTAGTGGACATGGGAGCAGAGTGATCTGTTTTGCAGAAACCGCTCGGACTCTGTCTGAAGAAAAGATCCCCATACAGGGAGCCACTGGAGCCACTTGAATGTGTCCAATCACCCAACATCAGACTGTGGACCTTGGAAGGAAGCAAGTGACCCACATTTTCCTAGTAACCCTAGATTTCCCTTACTCCTTCTTGGAGAGAGACTTGCTCTGGAAACTCCAGGCCACCATTTGATTCTCCCCACAAAGAGATGAAATAGTCCTGGACCCAAGACCCACTCCAGCTCCTGAACCCCGAGTCTACCAGTTACATCTATCCACACCTTTATCTGAAGAGTACCTTCTCCTCAGTAATTCTGGAGGAGAGGAAAAAGCAAAACCAGTCTTTTTACTATTGACTCAGTACAAAAATTTCCCCTTAGTGTGGGCAGAATCAAACCCCCCTGGGCTGGCCAGCCACCACCCCTAGTTGTAGTCCAGCTCCTTGCTGGAGCCCCCCTGGTTTGGGTCTGATAGTACCCAATGAGCCAACAAGCCCAACAAGGGAGAATCCACCCCATGTCCAGCATCTACTAGAAGCTGGAATCTTAACTCCCTGCTAGTTGGCCTGGAACACATCATTTCTTCCTGTCAAGAAGCCAGGGACATCAGACTACTGGTCAGTGCAAGACCTCCAGGAGAGAGGAGAGGAGGGGCAAGATGGCCGACAGGCGCCAGCCTCCGACAGAAGCTCCTGTCCAGAGGGAAGGATAAAGTCCAGAAAATACCCAACAAAGTTGAAGACTAGGAACCCAGCCAAGAGAGAAAAGTGATATCTGTAGGACACTTCTGCTGAGGCAACTTGCAACTCCTCGAAAGCAATCTATAGGTACATAATTCATCCCAAAGGAAAAGTGTCCATCCCCTCCCTCAAGAAAGTTGTGTTTTTCTCTTTATTTTCTCTTTGTCTGCTCCTGTAAGTTTTCTACAGGTGAGTGGTGAACTGAGGACCTATTATCTTACCACACGTGTGAGAGCTATAGGAAAAGGGGTCTACTTCCCTAGAGGGACTCTGCTAAAATTCTGAACACTCTCTTGCCAGGCAGAAAAATTGAACTAAAGTTTTCACTGCCTTTTGAGTTTCCAGTTCACCCTTCCCCTTCTGCCTGCAGAGACAGTCAGGGGAGGGCCCAGAGAAGTATCCCCCCACCCCTGCAGGACCAAGTGCCCTGTCCTGGCCCTGAAGCCAGAGAACTGCTAGAGTCCCACATTCCCCAGTGGCAGATGGATCCCCGCTGCTCCCGCCACCCTTGCCAGCAGTCTGGGAATTCCTGGCAGCAGTGGGTTACTGCTGACTGTGGATCTGTGGTTTTGCTGAGATTGCAAAACCCCTGTATGCTGCCACTGCTAGGGATGGATCCCTGTAGTGAACAGATCAGGAAGACCAGGCCTTTAGAGACTTGAAACAAGCCCTTGTAACAGCCCCAGTTTTGGCTTTGCCAGACATCACCAAGCTGTTCCACCTGTTTATACATGAAAATATAGGTATTGCAAAAGGTGTGTAGACCCAGACTCTCAGGCCATGGAAGCAGCCTGTGGCTTACTTGTCTAAACACCTAGACCTGGTAGCCTCTGGGTGGTCAGGTTGTCTGTGAGCCATTGCAGCCACAGCCCTACTGGTGTGGGAGGTAGACAAATTAACTCTGGGACAGGACTTAATTTTGACAGCTCCTCATGCTGAGGAATCACTCCTTTAAGGGGCCACAGGTCATTAGATGTCAAATGCCAGGCTCACCCAATACCAAAGCCAGCTACTTGACCAGCCTTGACTGCAGTTTTCTCAGCCCCAAACCTGAATTCTGCTACACTGATGCCAGATGATGACCCACCAGATCCAGTGCACAACTGTGAAGACATCCTAGACTACTTCCAGCACTGGCACACTAACTTGCAAAACCCACCATTCTCAAACGTGGAGGCCACAGTATTGACAGATGGCAGTGGCTATCTATGGGAAGGCTCCTGGAAAGTAGGAGTGGCAATGACCACACAAAAAGAAGTACTCTGGACACAGGCTCTTTCTGCTAACAGCTCAGTCCAAAAAGCATAACTAATTATTCTCACACAGGCTGTCAGATGGGAAAAAACAAAGTCATTAACCTTTACACTGACAGCCAATATTCCTTCAGCATAGCACACACCACAGGAAAAATATATAAAAAGAGAGACTTGTTGACATCAGCTGGAGACTATTAAAAATAAAACTGAAATTCTGGCACTGCTAAATACCCTCTGGTTTCCAAAGAAGGTTGCTATCATCCATTGTCAAGGCCATCAGAAGTCTGACACCCCAGTGGCCACAGGCAACCGCCTGACAGACAAAACCGCCTAGAAGTGGCTCTGACACTGGTGAAATCCCTTGAGTTCTTAAATGAAACAGCAAGAGAACAGACTGGCAGAGCTAAAAATGAACCATCTCAAGAAGCTAAAAAGTTATTACCAGTCACCGGAGTGAGGTTTCTCATCATCATGCCTCACTGTTCACAAGAAGAAAGAGAACATTCTAACAGCCTGGGGGCAACAGAAACTGCTACTGGATGCCTGCAACTGCCAGAGGGCCAGAGAGATTTACCAAAATCAGTGGAAAGAGACCTAGTCCAGCAAATACATACAACCACCCATCTAGGAGATAAGAAGATGCAAGAGTTATTGAGACCCAGGTATGCATTTAAAGGACTTTCAAAACTGACCCAGTCCACAGTGGCCCGATGTGTCACTTGTGAAAAGGTCAATGCCAAATATCTCCAGTCCTTCTCCCAGATCCAGAAAGACATCTACTCCTAGATTCAAGACGCTTACCAGGATCCCAGAGGAAATAACAAGGACCCCAAAGGCACCTTTCAGCCTGGAGATTGAGTGTACGTCAAATCATTCCAGAAAGAAGGACTCACCCCGAGGTGAAAAGGCCCTTTTACTGTCATCCTCACTACCCTGACAGCTGTGAGAGACGACAGCTTGTCAGCATGGATCCACCATCATGAGTGAAGAAAACCACATGCAACAGCAGAACCCATTGGCAGGCAGTCACAGGAGAAGACTCCCTCAAGCTAAGACTGTTAAAATCTTAATCTACTTCCTATATGTACATGTCTTCTTTTCCTCAACCCTTCCTGCCTCCCCCTCTAATTTTTTGTTGTTTGACAAAGAGGGGAAGGTCTAGGCTAATACAACCTGGGAAAAGAGAACTGTAGGTCTGGTTTTCTACACTGATCTATGCAAATTATTAGGCCCATATCACAAAGCCCATTACAGAAAATCTTGGTCATGTGGGATGAGTAGCTACAGCAAATATGTGCAGCACAGATGTGGAATCACTTATCTTGAATCCCTATTACAGAGCAATGCCTTCACCCTTAATAATACCAAGTATGTCACTGTAAAAAGAGCAGAGACTTATCACAAGTACCATGAGGGAGGTTGCTGGGCATGTCTGACACCTGGAATATGTAACCCAATTTCAATCCAGGCGAAAAACCAAATGATTGAGTCTGGCGACAGAAACAGATTTGGAAACTCCAACTCTATGTGTGCCAGCCTCAGGGGACTCAGTTTTCAATTCAATTAGTCTGCTTACCCAGTACTCCTCTGAGATCAGTGGGGCCACTAGCCAGATTACAGGACTTACTGTTCAGCTCTTAATCCACATCTCAGGAGCTGCATGCCCAATAAGAAACCACACCAGAATTCCCCCTGTTCCCTACTTTATTAATGTAACTCAACCTGAATTAACTTCTGATTGTTAGTTATGCTTATAACCCAAGCCACCATATTATGTGGGGGGGGTGAACTAACACTCCCCAGTAACTGACAAAAACCTATTTTCTTATACCCAACTAGCCCCACTGCTTACTTTAGATGTAACTGAACAGGTGAGCTATTTCTGAACCCCAGGCTAAAACTTAACCAAATACTCTTTGGCCACAGTATGTAGGGATACTCAAAATTTAGAACCATCTTTAGCTTACTTTTCTCCAAACAGAACTTGGCTAGCTTGTACTATGGGCTTAACCCGATATATTACAACCAGCTTGGTTCAGCCAGAAGGCATTTGTGCTATAGTACACATATTACCCCAAATGTATGTGTACCATGGTTCAGAAGGAGAGAACTTGATTTTCTCTCAAGGATGGAGTTCACACCACAAAGTAAAGTGAGCACCAGTCTTAATCCCAATCCTGCTTGTCTCACAGTGGCAGGAGGTGCAGCTGTGGAAACTGCTGCCTTAGTAAAAGGTAACAAAGACCTTGCAGCTGTGTCCTTACAATTTGATGTAGCCTTAGGAAACCTCCAGTCTGCTATAAATTTACCTGAGCATCAAGTAGACTTACTAGATGAGGTAGTCCTCCAGAATCAATGAGGGTTAGACCTCCTTTTTGAGTCAAGGAGGTCTGTGTGCTGCACTAGGAGAAGCCCGTTGTTTTTATGCCAATAAGTCAAGGGTAATCAGATACCCTCCAAAAAGTCCTAGATGATTTAGACAAAAGAAAAAAGGAGAGAGAAAGCTCTCAGATCTGCTTCCAAAACTTATATGATTGGAAATCCTGGCTAACAACTTTAGTTTTTTTGTTTGGTTGGTTTTTATTTCAGGTATTATCTATTTAATAATAAATTTAAAAAATGAATTGAATAAGGGCGGAGCATGATGGCGAATGGGAAGGACATTTAGCAGAGCCTGCCTAGAGCAAAAGGACAGAAAGAAAGAGCTGAATCAGTCCTGGTGTAAAATACTGACATACAGCGGTGGTTTGGAGTGTGCAACGTGGAGGTGGACAGCTGGATTTGGCTGGTGCTGTGGAGAACACACTTGAGCAAATTTCTGCAAGCACACCCAGCCCTTGGCGGGGGTGGCGGGAGGTCCCAGAAGGGACTTCTCCCAATTTGCGTGTAGGTCTCTGGGAAAACTAGGTGTTCTCCCAAACAGAATTTGGTGGCCAGATTGGAGTGGTGGCTGGAGCTGCTTTAATGGGGTTTGGCAACCACTGAGGCAACCATGGGGGAAAGTTCCCAGACCCGGGAAGCCATTGTGAGGAAGGGCACCAGTAGCTTGTGTAAGTTTGCTTCCTACTGGGAGCCAAAGGCAGCATGGTCTGAGTTCTGCCTGCGGAAAGTGGACCTTTGCTGTGTTAGGCTCAGGGACTCTGAAAAGACTGGGGAAGGGGGCACTCCTGAGCGAAATTAGGGAGCCAGATTGGAATGCTGGCTGGAGCTGCTTTACCATGGTTTGGCAACCAGTGAAGCATCCACAGAGGGAAAGTTCCTGGACAGGGGGTAGACATTGTGGTGAAGGGCGCCAGTAGCCTGTGTGGATGGGCCGCTTCCTGGGGGCCTAAGGCACAGGTGGTCCGAGTTCCATCTCCAGGGAGTGATTTTTCTCCTAGAGCAGGCCCAGGGACCCCAACTCCCCATGGGAATGGTTGCAGGAGTAATTTGTAAGACCTGTTTCTGAAGAATAGTTGAGACTGTGTAATCCCAGATCTGTGAAGGCTGAGCGCTGAGGTGAGTAGGCACCACGAGGAACAAAAACTGGCAAACTGCTCTAAGCCTGGGAATCAGAGAGAGGTTAACAGCCCTGTTGTTTGTCCCCAAAATTTACAGCGCCACATCGTGTCCAGAAAGTATATTGCAGCATAAATATATTCCTTCAAGAATCGAATCCCTTTGTCATATATATGTGTATATAAAATTATTTTTTGTTTTTTTTTTATTGAATGGTAACTATGTACATTAATGCACTTCTGAGGTACAGTGTGGGGTTTTCAAACACAATCCGAAAAACTTCCATTAAACTGGTTAACATAACCTTCATGTCATTTTCTTAGATATTATTTTAAAATATTCACATTCTACTCTTAGAAAGATTCTCTTGAACCCTTGTAAGATAAACCTCAGAAGTGATCCCTCCAATCACCCTCCCTCCACCCATTCCCCCCTTTTCTCTCCCTCCCCCCTACCTGTATTCTTAGGCTGTTATTAGGTTATAGCTTTCATATAAAAGGTCTAAGTTAATTTCATAATAGGGTTGTGTACATTGGATACTTTTTCTTCCATTCTTGTGTTACTTTGCTAAGAAGAACATTTTCCAGCTCCATTCATGTGAACATGAAGGACGTAAAGTCTCCATCTTTCTTTATGGCTGCATAGTATTCCATGGTGTACATATACCATGGTTTGTTGATCCATTTGTGGATCGATGGGCACTTGGGCTTTTTCCATTACCTGGCAATTATGAACTGGGCTGCAATAAACATTCTGATACAAATATCTTTATTGTAATGTGATTTTTGATCATCTGGAAATATACCTAATAAAGGAACTGCAGGGTCAGATGGCAGATATATTTTTAGTTCTCTAAGTGTTGTCCAGATGTCTTTCCAAAAGAAACGTATTAATTTACATTCCCACCAGCAGTGTAGAAGAGTTCCCTTTTCTCCACGTCCATGCCAGCATCTCTGGTTTTGGGATTTTGTGATATGGGCTAATCTCACTGGACTTAGGTCATATCTCAAAGTAGTTTTGATTTGCATTTCTCTGATGATTAAGGATGGTGAGCATTTTTTCATATATCTGTAGGCCATGCATCAATCCTCCTTAGAGAAATTTCTCTTCAAGTCTCTTGCTCGCCCCGAGATGGGATCACTTGTTTTCTTCTTGCTAATATTTTTAAGTTCTCTATGAATACTGGTTATTAAATCTTTGTCGGTGACATAACTGATGAAAATCTTCTCTCATTCTGAGGGCTGTCTACTTGCCTTATTTACTGTATTCTTGGCCATGCAGAACTTTTTGAGTTTGCTCACATCCCAGTAGTGTATTTTTGATGTTGCTTCAATTGCCCACGGGGCCCTCCTCATAAAATATTCTCCCAAGCCAATTTCTTCAAGTGTTTCCCCTGCACTCTCTCCAACTATTTGTATGGTTTCATGTCTTAAGTTTAAATC
>CAUYQV010031735.1:0-42287 GCA_963574575.1 Galagoides demidoff | reverse complement strand
TTGTTGGGACCACACCTATAGTGCATTTTACAAGTATACATGTTAAATCTACTAAGTGTAGAATATAAATGTAAACACAATAACTAAGAAAATGCAGTGAAGGCTATGTTAACCAGTTTGATGGAAGTATTTCAAATTGTATATAAAACCAGCACATGGTACCCCATAATTGCATTAATGTACAGAGCTATGATTTACTAAAAGAAAGAAAGAAAGAAAGAAAGAAAGAAAGAAAGAAAGAAAGAAAGAAAGAAAGAAAGAAAGAAAGAAAGAAAGAAAGAAAGAAAGAAAGAAAGAAAGAATAGAGATGTTCCTTTGGCTTCAGGAGTTCTAAGATTTTGCCATGTAGCTCAGAGGGATTGTTACAACAGAGTGCTGGGACCCAGCCCTAGGGTTTCCTTTTCTATAGGTCTAGGGTATGGCTGATCATTTGCATCTCTGTCAAGTTCTCTGGTGATGACACTGCTGCTTGTTTGAGAGTCACCGACACCAGGAAGTCAATATGGCATTGGTTCTTGTGGTGTGGCTACTACATGCCCTGTTATTAGAAAATTAATGAGTTGGAAAAAACTCATAAAACCATTTTGGCCTGGAGCTTTTGAGAGAATATTATTCAGACACGATTTAGTTTTTCTGATGTTAAGGTCTTCATAAGGTCTTCATAAATCAATTTTGGCAAATTTCTTTACAATCCTTCATTTCTCTGAGTTTTTGGACTCTGTTAGTGTA
This sequence comes from Galagoides demidoff, assembly GCA_963574575.1. Lineage (NCBI taxonomy): Eukaryota > Metazoa > Chordata > Mammalia > Primates > Galagidae > Galagoides > Galagoides demidoff. Next base: position 41,558 of record CAUYQV010031735.1, on the reverse strand, counting down.
GAAATGTACATAATGCATCATAAATATTTGTACTACCTGATGCCCCATTAGTATGGACTTATAACTCTCTAGTTCTTTGGGCATGGGTGGCCTGTCCTACCCCACCCCAGGAAAGCTGTAACTCATAGCCCCTCCAGATGAGGTGGCCTTCTTGGAGAACCATGACCATGCCCAGAGGTCACTCCCAATCTCTGTGTTTGAGTCATGGCCCCCATGTCCTATGACCCAGCACAGAGATGCATCCAGGCTCGGCCAGTGTGGATATTTATCCTGGAAAATCCCTCTAAGTAAGGCTCAGAGCATAAGAATAGGACACTGCCCTGGCCATTTGCACAACTAGTTCTTTTCAAAGCTTTTACCAATCTCCAGCTCACTCAACAAACTCCCTCACAAGTATTTATGGGGGGCTCCTATGTGCCAGGCCCTTGATTCTGGGGACACAGTGGTGCATGAAATAGACACAACCTGTGGCCAGTAGAGCTGAGCTAGTGAGGCAAGAGAAAACATAAATATGCCACCCAAAGAATATTCAATTGCATGTTGTTATGCGGGCTTTGGAGGAGAAAAAGGATACTGAAAGAAAGCATGGTAGGGAAGGGTGTCTTATCTGTGGGCCACAGATATCTGGGCCAGTTAACCAGGTCAAGAGGAAAGGAATTGGAAAGAACATTCCAGAGGCAGCCAGCTGTGCAAAGGCAGAGGAGCCCTGTGTAAACTGAGAGACTGAAAGAGCTAAGAGTATCTCAGGCTGGAGAGTCAGGAAGAGCCTGGTTGTGTTGGACCAGAGAAGTAGAAGCCCTGTCCTACAATTTTTGGAAAGCTATCTCTCAAAAACTTTTTCTACCTACAATTTTTAGAAAGCTATTTAAAGGATATAGCTAAGATGATTAGAAAATGATATTTGAATTAAAAAACATTCTCTTAAAAACTTTTTCTTTATTTTTTAATTTTTTTAAATTTTATTAAGTCAAATACACATAGATCATGAATACGTTCATGCATATTTGGGGTACAACGTGCTGATTTTTTTAATACAATCTGACGTGGTTACATCAAACCAATTATCATAGCTTTCGCTACATTTATTGATTATTGTGCCAAAACATCTATGTCCTACACTTCACAAAACTTTTTCTTATAGAAAAATTGTATCCCATAATAAAAACAGAAGGAATAAAAGAATTAGGAAGTCACCATTTTTCAAATTCCAATAAAATGATTTGTCAAGGCATTGAACATTAATGGATGGACTTTTACATTAAAGTTAAGTGAGGAAATTTACAGTGGAGGGATCAGGCTGTCATGTCTGAGCCCACCAGCCCCCACAGTTGGAAAGCAGAATCTGTGCTCCTCCAGATGGGTATAGCACCACCAAGGGAATATTCTTGCCCAGGATGTCTAACTTGAATCTAATCAAAACTCCAGAGCAGCCCTTCCCAGTACTACCTTCTGCAGTTATGGAGACGTCCTGCGTCTGGTCTGTGTGTGTGATTAGGCAGCACCAGTCACATGGGCTGCTGAGCACTTTCTCAGGGAGGCCAGCATGGGTAGAGTGCCCTGCATTCATAGCTCACAACAACCTCAAATTCCTGGGCTCAAGGATCCTCCTGCCTCAGCTTCCTAAGTAGCTGGGACTACAGGCACTTGCCACCATGCTCAGCTCGTTTTTCTATTTGGGGTCTTGCTCTTGCTCAGGCTAGTCTCAAACTCCTGAGCTCAAGTGATTCACCCACTTCAGCCTCCTAGAGTTCTGGGGTTATAGGCTGTGATGGGGTTTAATGGTTCAGCAAGGTTGTGCCAACACCAGAGGCCCAATTTTAAAGGCATAATCACTGCTGTGGTCCCCAAGAGAGATGTACATGAAAAGGAAGCCAGGGTTGCATCCTGGTCCTAGAGGCAAGGCCAGGGCTTACCCTGAGGACTGTCACCTGCATGGCCTTGACCTGAGTATGGTTTTATAGTTGGGCATAAGCTGGAGAGGGCACAACCATGACCTAGTGGAATCATGTCCGGCCCAGCTTCATGTTAGAATGGAGACATTGAATCATTTCAGGGGCAGCAGCCAATGCCCTCACCCAGTCTAGAGACAGTGAAGCCACAAGGTCCACCTGTGGGTGCCTGGGATACCTGGCTAGCTGAGAGCAGACACTGCTAGCACTGAAGCTGGCTGGCTCCCAGGAGCCCTGAAGGCCACAGTGACCCTTCTGCCTGGGCACAGGGCCTCAGGTCCACCTGAACTCGGTTTCTCCCAGCAGGTTTCCACCTCCTTCCTGCCTCCCTCTTGGGTTCCTGGGGGGGCAGGGTTGGACCCCCCAAGAAGGCCTGTGAAGGCCTCCTCCTCACACCTCTTCTGCCTAATCCAGGCTCTCGGCTCCTTGCACAGCCCTCCCCACCAATGGCTCCTTTTGGGTGAGATTTAAGCATCCCGTTCTCTATGGCTTCCTGACAACAGGGTGCCCTCCCTGCCCTGTCAGAGAGCTCAGGGGCTTAGCCTGGGCTCCCCCTCACTGCTGGCAAGCACAGGCCATCAGAGCTCCTCACGATGGGGCAGGGAGCTGAAGGGGCCCAGGGGATGGCGTGCACACCTGGCCCCCATTTTCTCCTCCTCCAGAAGAGCTCTGCAGACCAACCCATCACAAAAACGACTCCTACTGGAGTCCATTCAAAAGGCTCCCAACCCCTGAAAATTGCCTTTTTCAGTAAACAGTTCATCTTGGACATGAAAGCAGAATAGCAGGGCTGAAGGGAATAGGCACCTTAAAATTGAGAGCAATTTCTAAATTGCTCTCCCTAAAGGTTAAGACAATTTAGTGCCACCAGCCATGCATATGAATGCTCCCGTCTCCACGGCTTCAAAGCCCCACCTATTAAACCCTCAAACCTGCCAATCTGACAGGTGAAAAATAATGTCACCTTCTTACACTCCTTTTTTAATTTTCTCAAATTCTTCTGGAAATTAACAGGATTGTCATGAATTACTGGCATTTACCAGTCTTCCTCTGCCTTGGCTATGGTAGCCTTTGTCCTGTTTATCCATTTCCAAATTTCCTTTTGACTTTTCTCTTTTCACATAGATATGTTTTAAAAACTTTTTTGTCATCACATCAATTCATCTTCAGTGTTTCTGCCTTGAGTGACTTTGCTGGAGAGGCTTTCCGGTCATGCACAGGCCTTTTCTTTTTCAGATTATTAGTTTCTGGATAGTTTTCTGAAAAGATTCATCCCACTGAGTTCTGGATCTGGAAAAGATCACAGTTCACAGGCACTCGGGTGTGCAAAGAAGAATCCTGTTATCTGCTTCCTGAACTGAATTTCTACACTGTTCTGTGGAACCAGTGTGGATACAGCCACACCAGGCTCTCCACAACCTACTACCCACGGGCAATGCACGGTACTCATCTTTCATGCCCTGCCTCCTCCTCCCCCCTGCACATCCTCTCCCTCACTTCCCTGGGGGATCAAACCTAGACCTTGCCAACAGCCCCACCTTGCCTCTCAGACTCAGCGCTGCCCACATACTGCCTAAGTCTCATCTGCCAAGCTCATCCCTCTGGCCCCCATTTCAATTCTTCCCACAGCTGGCCCGGGTCCTGGGCTGTGGCCTGCAGCCCTTCTCAGCCTCTCCATGCCTGTGGGGATTCATTGGACCTGGTGAGGATCACTCCCTTTGCAAAAGCTTTGGGTTCCTGCCCCTCTCCACATGGCTTTCCATCCAGTCCACCCCAGCTCCTGCTCCTCAGCTGCTCACACCCCAGAAGTTCACTCTGGCAGTAGAGAAACTGTGACAATGTCCCCTCCAGATGGCCTCCCTGGGGCCTCATGGCCACCCATCTTGGAGGCCCCAGCTGGGTCTCCTCTCATCCCTCTGTGCTACAGCTCTGCCCCTTCTCCCACACCCAGCACCTCCTCATTCTCAGGCAAGGCCCAGAAGCAAAAGACTCACATTCCTGCCCCACAGCTGCCCACTTGGCTTCATGGGCCTCCCCCTCCCCAGTAAGCCCCTTGTTCCAGCTGCTGTGGCTGCTCACCCCTCTCCTGGGACATGGTTGGAGCACACCATGTGAACCCCTCCTGCTCCCCTTGGCCTTGGAAGAATGGCCTTGCTCCCCATCCCACACCCCAATCTGTACTGCTCCCATCACCTTGTGTCCAAGCCTCCAGGGATCACCATAACACCAAGCCAGAAGGTCAGCATTCAGGGTGCTCTTGGACCTGTCACAGTGCCAGAGAAGCTCCCTGGGGCCCTCAGGATATCTGCCTAACTCATTCTCCCCTATCCTCTCAGGCATCAGGTGCACTTGTACCATTTTGCTTTAGCTTTTGTATCTGTCCTGTCTGTGTAGTTTTGTGCTGGTGTGGGGAATGTTTGGTTTGCTCTCAGCATTATTCTAAGCCCTTAGAACAGTGAACAGTTCCTGTGGGGCAATCACATGCTGAGTGAAAGGGTCTTTAAGATGCAGGTGCCCACTGCCCCCTCCCCAGCTTTCTGCCTTCCCACCTGGAGTGTCCTCCAGGCATGCTGCTTGCCCCAGGGCTGAGCAGGGCAGCCCCTCTGCCCAACAGGTCCCTTGCCCTTTCTTAGAGACCACCTTCCCAGGGAGTCTTCCCTGCCCCCAGGTCCAGTCCCTCTGCTGTCACCTACAAGAAGCTCTGTGAGGATGGGCCTGGGGTCTGAATGGGTCTTCTAAGCTTAGTCTCCTCACATGTCTTTTGAGCACAGTCCCACCAGACCATGTCAGCTGAGACATGTACGTGGAAGCACCCCCAGAACATGCCTCCTCCTCTTCCTACTGACTGCACAGTGTAGGGAAGTTGCTGGCACTTCCCAGGCTGCCCAGGACCGTCCTGGCCCATGGTGACAGCTGTGCACCCTCTGCACATTTCCTGAGAAGACCCTTATTCCCCCTCATTTTCTTACCTTCTGCTCTCTCCACTAACACCAATGTGTATTCTCTGGAGCAGCGATGACACTTGGAACCCCTGTCACTGTGCAGATGTCCATTTATTGTGGCACTAGTAGGGGCACAGAACCATCCCTATAGGTTCAGAGCAGGGCTGTGGACTCCAGTGGAAGCCAAGCACCACAAAGACTCAGGTCTCTAGTTCCACCTTGACAGCCCATCCCCAGCCTCCAGGGCCCTGTCTTTGGGGCTGCAACAAGGAATCACTCTGGTTTGTTCCCTTCCTGTCTGGGGCTCCTGCCTGCTCACACATGCTTTACTTTGCCAAGAATGGGGTCTTTAGTCCCCATTCTCCCAGAAACTTGAGGGAGAGGCTTAGCACTTCTCCCAAATGGGCATCCAGCTAGCTCAGGCATAGCTGAGGATGCCCTTCAGGAAGCCAGCCTCTGGTTACTCATCTTAGTATGGGAATACCCTCCCCACCAATACAGGTCCATGAGATTGGTTTTGGCAAGCATTATATGACTCCCTCCAGCACGAAACTCTATACTCACTCTAGATCCAGCTGGTCCTGGCACTGCTCCTACATACTGGTGCCTGTCTGGGGGCAGCTAACCCCACCAACACTCAAGGATGGAAGTTCTGTTGAAGACCCAGTGAAAGTCTCCCTCAGTTCTGGTGCCACAAAGTCCTGGGCCACCTTTCTAGAAGGAGTGAAGGACAGGGAGGGTTCCAAGACAAGTTTACTCTCTCACCTCCATGCCGTTGCACACACTGTTCCCTGCACTTGGAATGCCCATCTGTCTCAGCCACACTCAGCCTGTTAAGCCTTCCAGAATGCACTTCAAGTAAGCTTTCCCACATCTGTCCTGGTCTGGCTGAGTGGCCTCTTCCTGTTTCCCACAGTGCCTCTTGTTAACCTCTCAAATTGCTGGGAGAATGGGGACCAAAGACCCCATTTTTGGCAAAGTAAAGCATCCCAAGAAAAAGAGGAAAATTTAAAAGTAAGCTGAGTGAATCAGAACAGAGAAAAGTCACCTAGTTTACATTTAATCTCACCATTGCTAGCAAGCTTCCAGTCTTTTCTGAAATTCTGGATTGTCGGGGATACAGCTTACAAACATCCCTGCTGGGTCTGTGAGCACTCTGAGGAAAAATGGTCATAGAAGAGGTCATGACAAGACCTAGAAAGATACTGGGTTGTCTCCTGCCTAGTAAACAGGGAAAGCAGATATCCACGTGGAGATTTAAATTTGCCTGGGGCAGAGATCAAGGGAGTAGCTTGACTCCTGAGATATGGGCAGAAGAGCTTATATCATTTATCATAGAGGAAGATCCTCTGTGGTGGTGATGGGAGGAGGATTCCCCCCTCCCACTGATTCCTCAGAGGAGATTAGCACCAGTGGCATTTTACTCCACAGGGAACTAACAGAATTTAACACCTCCCTGGAAATCTGTGTATATGATCTCAAGCGAGAGGCTCTCTCAATTTCAGAAATCTCTCTCAGATTTCAGATTTCTCAGGGCTACCCTTAAGGTTAATAATTATAACAATTATGCTCAATCAGAGAAACTGCTGGTGTCTTTGTTCCCGCCCTCATCTTACCCTCTGGGCAAATAGACTTCAATAAAAGCAGAGTGGAGCAAACACTCAGTGCCATTGCCAGAAGCCCACAAATGGACAACTGACCCCTGAGATCCCACCTTTAATTCAACTCTATGTCTCATGTCTCTTTCTTTACCATTATTTCTAGCTCTATATTTCTTCCATCAGTTGCCTTCAGTTTCTAGAGGTCTTAGCAGACCCTGCTCCCAGGGTGGAACCCCAACATTTGGCGCCCAATGTGGGGACAACATTTGGCACCCAACATGGGGCACGGCATTTGGCACACAATGTGGAAAGCAAAATTTAGCGCCCAATGAAATTTGGCATCCAATGTGTTCCAGTGGATTCTGAAGTTCACCTGAGTGACATTTGTGGGGAAAATATTTCTCAGCAATTGACTCCTGGAGATGAACCTTCTCAGCTATGGTAAGTTCCCCAAAGCATCTGGAAGCATTTTCAGCATAACAATGGGAAATTCCAGGTCTCACTTCTCCCCTAATTTGGAACTAGTACACTTGCTCTTAAAGAAAGGGAGGTCTCTGTCAGTTTGGAAACTCTGCATTCTCTGTTTGATGTGCTCTCAAATTTCTGTCCCTAGTTTATAACAGAGGGAGTTTTAAACATCACTGATTGGGAAAGGGTAGGCAGAGAGCTTGTTCAAGAAATTGGGTCATTCTCTCCCTGTTTCAACTTGGTCAGTTTGGGCTACTATTCATGCACTCTTTATGCCACCATCTTGTGCTGAGGAATTGCTTGCCTTGCCAGAATCATTAAATAGCTAATGATTTTCTCATAAAAATCTAGGAGCATCAAAAGATTATTTTAGTGAGGTTTAAGTCCAGGATGTTGGAGAAAGTTTATAGGAGTCAGTTCCTTTGTCCACAGAGTCACTCAAAGATTTGACATTTTAGGGCCATCCACCCCTCCCATTCACAAAACCTTGAGAAAACCTTTGCACCACCCACAAAGCCACAGCCAAGAAAGTTTACTGTATTTACAAGGCACTGGTCTTCAGGCCCTCATTACCAGCCAGTCCCTGGAGTCATCTCTATTAAATATAAGAGTAAGCCCAGAAAGGATCTTCATGCCGCTAAACAACTTTTTCAGCCAGAAGCCCACAAATGGCAATAGACCCCTGAGCTCCCCTTTAATTCTATTCTATGTCTCATGTCTCTTTATTTACTGTTTTTTCTAACTTTATATTTCTTCAGTCAGTCACCACTAGTTTCCACAGGTCTTAGCAGACCCTGCTCCTGGGGTGGAACCCTGACATTTGGTGCCCATCATGGGATGACACAAGTGCCACATGGAACATTAATATCTTGTGCTGTATCATCTCACTCACCTTATGAGTCATTCTAACATTGAAAGGAAGATTCAGGAAGCTCATGCTGAATGTGAACTTATCTATGACCTTCCATGAAATGGATTAATAGGTTTTCACCAAATTCAGCAGGCATATTTAGGATAGTTTGAGTTAAAATAAGAGGCCATGAGACTCACTCTGCTGGGCCTCTGGGAGACACCCCCAGGGCAGCTAAGCCATCAGCCTAATGACTGCCAATCAGAACAGCAGTGGATTGGGGGCAGGAAGTGGAGAACTGATAATTTGCACTGGTGTGAAGTCAAAGCTGCAGGGCACATGAGGACCCTTGTGTCATTCGCTTGCAGTGCTGCCCCTCCATCCATGACCCCCTGGGGTCCAGAACAGAGGCAGATGCTCTCAAAGTAGAGACAGAGCCCAACAACTCCAAGACAGATGTGTGTGTCAGGTTCTGAGCACTCAGTCAATGCCAGTCCTGTTCCTGTGGTTTTCAGGGACCTATGAAGAAGGAAGATGAGTACAGGAGGCTCTGGGTCTATCTTAATTTCACCACCTCCTCCTCTTCTGTCTCTTTCCTATTTGACTAGACTCCAGGTCTCCCCAAACACCTACTGAGTGCAGATTCTGCTGGACTTGAGGCCCAGAGCACCTGTATGTTATAGATGAACAGAGGGCAGGGCACTGGTGTCTGTGGCCTTGGGGCTCTAGCGGGGATGGGGAGATGAGATGAGCATGGCTGAGTAATTGAGGCCAGCAGCCCTTCACCAACCCCTGATCCAGCCAGTGAGTGCTGCGAAGACTCTTGTCTGAAAAACATTTCAAGATCCATCTGCGGACACTAATCCTGCCTTGCCACCTATGGTACCTCTCCCCAGCCTCGAGGACACTGAACTTGCCCTTGCTAAGTACAGGAGAAATGGATGGAGAAACAGCCTGGGCCCTCCCCATCACCCTCACATCCAGGACAGCTGCTGCCTCCTTCAGTCACTTCCAAAACTAACCTCCTGTTTGTCTTGATGAGCTGGAAGGGATGTGAGGACGTGGTAGACAGCCTGCCATGCTGGCCTTGGCATTTATCTGGGCTTTTGTGTGAAGCTTGCTCACCTTGCATCTGTCTGTGTGTGGCCTGATCCAGTCCTCATGCAGACGAGTAAGTGACAAGCTGCCTGCAGTTAACTGAGAGTTCAGAGAAGCAGCTGGCATCGTAGAAACATAATCAAAATTGGTAGTTTTGGTGGGATCCTTGAAGACCACATTCACATTTGCTGAAGACACTGAGCAAGCTTGGTAACAGTCACCAAGAAAGACAGACAGCAAAGACCACAGAGCCTCTCCCGACACCTCTCCAGGGCTGGGAACCCACTTGTCTTCTCACAAGGATGTTTTCTAAACATGAGCAACGATCTAAGGATTACATACTCCAGAACAGCAGCAACACTCCCTGAGACAGAAAATGTGTTGATTCCATGAAAACAGGAGAGAACTAGATGAGGATGAGAAGGAAAATTGCCTTCTAGGTAGGCAGACCTGGGACAGTCCACAGTGCCCACTGAGGGAAGTACCGTGGCTGTGGAAGAAAACAACAGGTCAACCTAATGAGAGAACTTTACGGAAACAGCCAGATTTAATGGAGATTCAGGATAAGAATTATTTTACAATATTGGCAAATTGGTATCTTCAGAGGTAAGGCTATCGTTATTAAAATAAGAATTAGCAATTATGAAAAATAATTAATTAGTTTTTCATTGTTTCAGGTTAATTGAGGGAACAAAAGTATCAGGTTGCAATGTTTGCATTTGGTAGGTGAAGTCGTGCATATAATTATGTCCTGGCCCCAAAAGGAGTGCCATACACCCTAACATTGTGCCCATTAAGTGGGAGCACACCCATTAATTAGAGATTTCAGACATTTAAACATAAGATTTGGGAGGGGGAGGAGGGGAAGGCTCAGTGGGCAGTGGGCAGTTGCCTGCCTTAGTTGGGCTCCTGGGAAAAGCGCCCCAGGACTTGTAGGCATGTAACAGATGCCAGCTCCAGCAGGTGGAAGCACACAGGAGCCACATGAACCCCCCAGAGTATGTGGCCAGGACTGGGAAGAAGACTTGCTGAGTGAGTATCTCCTGAAACCTGGGAGGGCTGAACCCAGCCCTCACACAGAGCCTCCAGCCCCTCTTGATCTTTCTGTCCCTCTCACAGACAAAGCATTTCTGGCTGTCTTCCCTGTCTCTGCCTAGGATGGGGGGTGAGTGAAGAACTCCTTCCAGCTCCTCTCTGCTCCCCCTGACTGTTTCCAGCCTATAATAACACAGCTGCCTCCATCCCCTTTAACTTCCAGGTTTACCGCTCCTCCTGACGGACATCAGCAGGAAGCATCAGCCAGTGCTGTCCTGAAGATGCCACCTCCCTGTCAACCTCCTCCAGCCTCCCTGCAGAGGGACCGTGCTGCCTAGACTGGTGCCAGAGATCTGTGGTGCTGGGAGCCCAGACTAACCTGGACACCTGTGCAGAAGGAAAGATCCAACACCCACGTGCCCCCAGCACCCACTTGTACAGCCACTGCACACAGCAAGTCACATTAAATCTGCCTGTTTAACAGAGTGTCTTGCCAACAGAAGCAGGATTGCTAGGGCTGAAAGTATGCAGATTTTAATTTGATAGACTTGGCTTCCCCACAAGTAACAGGAATTGATGCTCATCCCATCAACAAATGAGCATGTATACATATATCAGCACCTGAGTTTTTTATCATTTCACACCAAAGTGGTGAAGCTCTTAGGCCATCCTCTCTTCTCTTTGACTTTTATTAAAATTACTGGTGTTAGGACATGGTGGACAGCCCACCATGCTGGCCTTGGACACTTGTCTGGGCTTTGGTGTGAGGCACGCACACCTTAGGTCCGTCTGTGTGTGTGACCTAATCCAGTCCTCATGCAGAAGAGTAAGTGACAAGCTGCTTGCAATTAACTGAAAGTTCAGAGATGTCTGAACTGTGTGGCAGGCTGTCCACCATGTTCTTCCACCAAATTACATAACACTGCAGTGATTATGCTTTTCCTTGCTATTCTGTGCATACGAGTTGAGGCCCTGGGCAGTGTGCACACAGGCATGTGCTGGGAGTAGGGGACGTGTTTGGGCATCTTTGAGTCACACAGGCTGGTGGCCAATCCTGCCCACATTCCACAGGTGTTCTGGGTTCCTTCATAAGCCTGGTGACACTGGGTATGTGACAATAGAGGTGCTTAAGCAGGGAGCTTGGTGCCTCATGGCCGGGCCTTGGTGTTCTTGGCCTAAGGTGGGAGCTGGGAGCTTTGGCTGACTGCCAGCGCACAGCTTCCACCTACAGACAACAGCAGCCTGGAGATGGCCATGGCCCTATCTCCTACCAACCAAGTGCAGTGATCCAGGAGCCCTGACCTGGCCAGGCTCACTGCCTGCCCCCTCCACCCAGCGCACCTTGCCCTGAGCCCCTCCACATGCCAGGCCCCAGACACAGTGTCACCGTCCCACCATGGGCATGTCTGCCAAAGGCTTCACTTCTCTGAGCCTTGATTTCTCCACCAGGAAATGGAGAGCAACTTCCTGGGCCCCACAGGATTGTCTCAGGAGGTTCTGAGTCTGTCCCTGCAGAGTGTTCAGGGCTGTGTGTGCTGATGTGTCCCCTCACTACCCAGTGGGCTCTGATGCCCAGTCTTACCTCTCCTCATAGGGAAAGGTCCCCAGGGGCTGGAGATTTCTGCTCCATGTCAGTGGCTGCGGTACAGGCAGTCCTTGAGGGGGGAGGGCACCTGAAAAGGAGGCTGGCAGAGCTGCCAAGAGGCAGGAAGGACTCCAGCAATCATTTTTAATGAGTCTAACTCTCCTGCAGGCTTTGAGGCCTGGGATGAGGCACAGCACAGGAGCAGAGACTGAAGACCTCCGGGGGCCAGGTCAGCACCACTGATTGTGCCCATTCCTATCTCTTCTGAGGCTCCAAAGGACATTTTATGTGACCGTTACTAATGAGAAAGCAGCAACAACTGCCACAGGTGAGAAGGAACTGTGGAAACTACAGACACTATGGTCCACACGAAAGCTAAGCTGGGGCAGGGCCAGCATCAGGCTGGTGTGTAGATCAACCCCGGGATGTGGGGCCTTTAAGCTGGTGCTTGAGAGCAGCCCCTCTGCCCAGCTTTCCCCAGCCTGTACTTCCCTCTTCCTTCCTCAAAACAGGGTGATTCACAGTTTTGGTAAGGAGGTGAAGGCACAGTGGTAGCCACCAATCCCTTCTATGGGATGTGATAAAAACAAAAAAAAACGACTTTCTCTGGACAGGGGACTCGCAGTTACCTGACACAGAGCCTGTGACTCTCCTGACTCCATCCTGTGGACCCCACTCCTGAGTCCCACAGGATGAGACAGTATGAGGGCCCATGAAGTACTGGTTCAGGGGGAGTTAGGCCCCTTGGGAGGGAGGAGGCATGAGATCTGGGCTGCAGGGATGAGGAAGAAATAAGCAGAGGTGGGTAGGACACCAGGGGAATGCCCCCCTCAGACTTGGCAGGGGTCTCAGGCCCTGGGCTTGCTGCATTTGGGGAGAAGAGGGAAGCAGAGGCTCCAAAGCATGTGGCCCCATCAGATCAGCTTGAGTGCAGCCTGTTGGTCCTGCCCACGCACTGGAGAGGCGAGGCCCCCACACTGGAGAGGCGAGGCCCCCACAGCATCTCTGGGTGGCAGGTTCCAGGGATGAGGCTGGGGCATCAGTCCAGGTAGTAGAGGCAGAGTCAGGGAGGGGTGTAAAATGGAGAAGTGGGGTGGAGATGCCCTAAAAATCCCTGTTTTTCCTTTTTGCTGATGGCTCAGCCTGGTTGTGCTCCACGAATCCTCTACCCCAGGCCTAGCCTTTGGGCTTCCTGGGCAGTCCTGATGCAAGCCAGCTTCCCTAGGGGCTCACTGCCATCACACTGGTCTTGCTTTTTCTTCATCCTGTGCTCTTTCCAGCATCTTCCTTCACAACTAGGGCCATAGGAGAGGGTGGGCTGACTTCATGGGCCAGGGAAAGGGAGTGGTTCTCTCTCTGGGAGGATTTCACATTCCTGAGAATAGGTGGCTACCTGCTGACTCCCAAAACAGTCCCACCTGAGCCTTGACCCAGAAATCTGTTGACTCCCCAACTCAGACATAAACCCTATCTCTAGTAACAGGATGACTTTCTTAAACTTCTAAACTTTATATTTTTATTTTAAGGATCCCAAGTTTTAAATAACCTGTTAGCAATATTATTTTTTTCACTTAAAACTGCATTATCCCAAAAGTGTGAACAAATACTGATTTATTTTAGATTAACACAAAAATACTAAAATATTTTAAGGGGGAAAAGAGTTTTCTCCAAAAGTCCTCTAAAAAGACTGTAGTAGATTGCATTGTTCTTTTTTTCCTTCCAGAATTCACAATGAGATGCCTTGGCAGGTGGAAAACATGTCCAGTCCATACCAAAACATACTGATATTAATGATGTCCTTGGAGATGGCACCTGCCTTTGTGGCTCAGCTTAAATAGATACAATATTGAATCAGTGTCCTCGTGGCCTAGGATTCCTCAACCTCCATCTTCACGTCACACTTGCAGCTCCTGTGACTGTGCTGTAATTTGAGCACTAAAAGGAGGAAGTTATTATAAGAATGCTATAGATGAAAACTGGTGGAGGGGGTGCATTATACACAAACAATAAATATTAAATATCTTTAAAATTGATAGGTGGAATTAATATGACAAGGGTGGTTCTCCACATAAGAAGTAAAGACACTCTCTTCTCTTAGATCAAGAGCTTGTGCAGATAACATAGACAAGCTGGAATGATTTATAGAGTTCTGATGACACTAGTGATGTTGGTAAAGATGGTAGGGCCATGCTCTTCACCCAGCACATCAAATTCATCTTCAGTTTTACCTACATCTTTAGCTCCAAATAGTTGCAAGGAGAAACCCCAAACTCCTTTTGCAGAGGGCATTCAGGCTGGTTATTGTCATGTTCTGAGCCTCTTTCCACTCCAGAATTAGCTTCGCCATCACTGTCAGCTGAGGAACATCAAGTGTCATCTCCCTGGTGTTTCTTCTTCTAATGATGATGATTTTTGGTTGTTCCAGTAGCTTCTCCTTCCTAAGCCTCTGCACTCAGGCTCCCGGCCCTCTTCCTCCTCTTCTGCTTGGTCTCTCTCACCCAGGACTGGTTCTCTGAAAAGCTGTCACTCTCCTTGACATAGCTGCCCTGCCATTCTCATGAAGAGTTTTGGTAATGGCTGCCTTTTACTTTAGAAGCAAATTGATGAGATGACTGAGCCCCTTCCTTAGCACTCTCCAAGTGCCGGGTTTGTGTCTGCGTTTTCCTCCAGGCTGTTCACTGTTCACTGGCTCGGGCCCTGTCAATGCAGTGCTTGGCGTGTTACTAGGGAGGCTGCTGGATCTGTGCCTTTCATTGCAGGAGTATTTCCTTTCACTATGATCAGCTTGATTCTGAGCATTTGCTCTGTCAGAAGAGGATTAAATTCTAACTTCTGGACTGGAATAATGAGCTCTGGACAGAATCTTCCTCCTGTAAGATGGCTCAGAGCCACCCCTGTAGTTCTCTGCCACAGTCAGCACACTTCCACGCCCGTCCACGCCTGTCGTTATCCCCATTTCTGCTCTGTGCTCTTGTCCCACCATGATCACTACCACCACACCTTGACCTGCGTGTGGTTTCTCTGTGAAGAGTGAGGCTTCCTGACCAACTGTCCTCTCCAGGGCTTGATCTCTTTCTGTCTGGTCCCCCTCTGGGTCTACCTTCCCTTCCTTGGGATCTTTAGCTTCTCATCCTTTGCTTCCCATGACACTTTCTAGGATTCTTCCGATCATATCCACTTCTGCTCTGGGAACGTGAATCTGGACTTGGGGATCTTCCCCTTTTCCTGGGTCTGTGGTTATATGGAGAAGATCTCCTGGCTCCTATCACGAAGCTCTGGTCTCTGGGAGACACCAATGCATTCAGTGAATCAGAATTGCATTGACCATTATCCATTTGCTCATCCTCTCTGAGCACAGTGTGTGCAAATGGAGAGCGGGTAAAACTGATGAATTCGTGCATAAAAGTTGGTTGCAATTCAGTCACAAGCGCTTGGCTCTCCAAATCATAGTGTTGTGCCCGAAATTACCCTCAAGAAGCCCCCAGTCAAACAGTCCGAGGCCACATGTAAGAAGCAAGAGGTGAGCTTTATTTCAAGCCCAGGCTAGGACTCTCCAGCAAGAGAGCCCCGAACCCAGGGTCCAGCAAGTTTTATAGGGTACAGAAGGCAAGAAGGGTGGGGTACAATTTTCATTGGGGGTCGGTACATGGGGAAGTTGGGGTGATTGGTGGTCGGGGTATGGGGAAGTACAGGGAGGCTCTTGATTGGCATAGGGATATTTTGTAATTAATCATGAGGGGTGTGAGGTAGGGGTCTAGGGGTATGGGGCAAGAAAGGTGTGGGGTAACTAATCACTAGGGGTGAATCATGAGGGGTGTGAGGTTAGGGTCTAGGGTAGTATGGAGCAACAGGGTGGGGTGTCCTTCTGATTGGCTGTTTAGGGTGCTTGATTTCAGGGGGAAAAGCCTAGTTTTAAGGGAGCTGAACTAAGATGGCGGCGGGGTCTTCAAAATGGCTGGGTGAAATGGGGAAGTTCTATAGTTAAGCAGGGGTATGGTGCTGGCCTGGCTCTCACAATAGTGAGTGATATTACTCATGCTGATGTGCTGGACTATAGTCACTAAAGTGCCGTGAGCTGCAACAAGAACTGTGAGTTCACGTTTTAACCAGGGGGCCAAGCGGTGAAGGCAGCACGGATTTCTACGGGAAAATTCCACTGAAATGTCCCCGTAGAGCCCACCACCTCCGGGGTTTCTACTCGAGCACCAGCACGATGGACATTTCCTCTACAATCCATAGTTTCTTGTTCTCCATTCTCCTGCCAAGACCGCTCCCCTACAGTGCTCGGCCTCCCCCTGGGATTCTGACTCACAGCCCGAGAGATTTCGGCCTCTGGGTCTTCCAGAAACCCCCAGCCCCGGGAATGAGGCACCTCCTCCTGCTGGACACGTCCTGCTGGCAGAGCCTCCAGGTGAAGGAGAGAAGCACGCCGACCCCTTGGCACCTGCGGACTTCGGACGTATTCCTGGTGGTCATCCTTTGTCCTCCCACAGTGGAAACAGAGGGGAAGCACTGCTTACACAGTGGACACTCAGGCCTGCTTCTCGCCTGTGCACAGCAAAAACAAAACTTGTGTAAGGAGCAGCTTAGGGAAGACACATTATCCAATCTATCCAAGCACATAGGATCCTTAGCATTGGGAGATACACCAGTGGGGACTCTCCTTGGAGATCTACTAGGGCCAGTGTCAGGTGTCACTTCAGGTGACCAGTTGTCCATGTTGGATTCCGGGTGGTTGAAGCTGTTTCTCAGCAGATGCTTGTGCCAGCCTGGTGGGGGCACTCATGGGAAACTCCTGCTGGGCCTAATAGGTGGATTTGGGGCCCAGAACCAGTGAAGGGGCAGAACCACCTGAGTCTTAGTCCACCTCAACAATGCAGACCAGCCAGAGCTCTGCTCCCTCCTTAATGACAGAGAGGGGAAAACTCAGTAGTTGCACTGAGCTCTGTGATGTCAAGCACCTGTCACCAATGACAGCTTGGCAGGTGGGTAGGAGAGACCTGCCCTTCTCCCAGTATCCTGACCATACACCTGCTTATGGCAGCCATGATTTTACTGACCACAGGACGCATGGCACTAGGGAGACTCCTGCCCTTCACCCAGTATCCAGACCATACCTTTGCTTCTGGCAGCCATGATTTTACTGACCACACCACGTGTGGCACTAGGGAGACCCTGATGGCTTACCTGGTCCCAGAAAGAATCATGTCCTGATTACTGCCTGAACTTGGCCTTACCTCAGGCTGACCCCACCTTCAACTGCACACACCATATCAGGGCCCCTTCTCAGGAGGCTTGGAGCAGGCTCAGGGCCTGCAGGAGGAGGAGTCACAGCAAGCGAGGGGCCAGGGACCATTGCCCCCTGTGCTCCCTCAGCTCTTGCTGGCCTATGTGTATATCTGTACCTTGTCCAGAAACAGGAGAAACTGCATCCACCATGGGGAGGCTTCTCACCACCAAACTGCCCAGTGGCCTTTAGCAGGGATCATGTCCTCTGTAGACCTCAGTCTTCCCAGGTGCTACAGTCAGAGTCTGGTGAATTCCAAGGACTGTCGCAAGAGAACTGTGAACATCCCACAGGGGCTTCACCCTTGCTCACCCACATAAAGCCAATTATTGAGACAAACAGGATTGCCAAAGAAGAAGGGATTTTCTGCAGGAGATGCATCTGCTGGGGGTGGGGGGAGGCACAGACTACCTCAAATCTGCCTCCCTGATCTACAGGGCCAGGGCATGTTAATGGAGGTGAAAATGAAAAATGCATGAGGGAGGGAGGATGGAGTGGAGGGCAGGGCAGGAAGTGCAGTGAGGGGATCATGCTACTACAGGCATCCATGAACTAAAACAGGGGGATAAGTCCCGGGGCAGGAGTGGGGGGGGTGGATTTCAGTATTATAACAATGTAGGGGTTAATATTGGTAATTTTGTCAGTTTTTGTGCATAGGCTCAGTGGTCTTTGGGCACAATCTGCGGTGGCATATCACTATTTTGTACTTTCTGGACAAACAAGTGGGGTAAAGCTGTGTAGTTATCTCCTGGCTGCAAGGAGGTTCCAGGAGTCCTGGGAAAGACACTCAAAGAAACTCTGTGAACTCAAACAGCACTAGAGATCTGTCCGTGAAGGTGCAAACCACACAGATTCCATTTTATTGGCAAAATCAAAGAAGTCTGGCCATACTGAGTATTCAAGGGAATATGTATTAACCAGGTCTCTGACCTAGCCAACACAGATGTAATTTGGAATGATCTTATAGATTTGAGCACTCACATGCTATATGACCCGAGACAAAAACCCGCCCTTACCTACCAGAAGTTATGTGCAAAACTGTTCATGCCAGCACTTTTCATCTTGGAAAAGACACTGGAAATAACCCAAAGTACACCTACAGGAGAAGGGATAAAGTGGGGTATATTTGGATATTGGATATTGTAAAGTATGAAAATTAAGGACCTATAGGTACACCTGTAATCAATAAATCTTAAAAGTACAAATGAAGAATCTAAATTCAAGGTGGATCCACAGTCCTTGCCACCCCCACTGATACTGTGAGTCACAGATGGACCATCCAGCAGAGCCCTTCCTCAATTCCTGCCCTACAGCTGTGAGTAGAATGGCAGTTCTGATACACTAAGTCCCAGGGCAGCTTGTTTCACAGCACTAGATAACCAGGACTTTGCAAAGTTTTTAGCCTTTCTATAACCTGTACAAAAACTGTGTTAAGAATTAATAAGGAAACGGCTCGGCACCTGTGGCTCAATCGGCTAGGGCGCCAGCCACATACACCTAAGGTGGTGGGTTCGAATCCCCAGCCTGGGCCTACCAAACAACAGTGATGGCTGCAACCAAAAAATGTCCGGGTGTTGTGGCAGGTACCTGTGGTCCCAGCTACTTGGGAGGCGGAGGCAGGAGACTCACTTGAGCCCAGGAGTTGGAGGTTGCTATGAGCTGTGATGCCATGGCACTTTACCCAGGGAGATAGCTTGAGGCTCCGTCTCAAAAAAAAAGAGCTGTAGTTTGATGACCAATCTCAATCTAGGTCACTTGAAATTTGTTCAGATTTCCTTTACAAACTGTTACATGGTCATTGTTTAAACGTTTTGTGCTTGCCCTAAAGAATTCCCCCAGGCTTAGTGCCTGTGGTGGCTCAAGCGGCTAAGGCGCCAGCCACATACATCTGAGCTGGTGGGTTCAAATCCAGCCTGAGCCTGCCAAACAGTGACAGCTGCAACCAAAAAATTGCCGGGCGCTGTGGCGGCGCCTGTGGTCCTAGCTACTTGGGAGGCTGAGGCAGGAGACTCGCTTGAGACCAGGAGTTAGAGGTTGCTGTGAGCTGTGATGCCATGGTACTCCACCCAGGGTGACAGCTTGAGGATCTGTCTCAAAAAAATAATAATAATTCCCCCATTATATATATAGTCTATTAAATTGAGCATGCTAATTGTGTTTTGGAAATACCTGTATCATTATAAGTTTTTTATTCCCTTAATCATTTACCAAGGTATGATTGTGGATTTGTCAAATCTTCCTTTGTAAGCCTATCAATTTTTGCTTTGTCTATCTGGAGGTATATAGGTGTGGAATTATATGATCTTGTTCTTCTGTTTTTATGTAGCACTCTGGTTATCTTTTTTTTTTTTTGAAACAGAGTCTCACTCTGTCACCTTGGATAGAGTGCCACTGGTGTCATAGCTCACAGCAACCTCAAACTCTCTGGCTTGAGTGATCCTCTTGCCTCAGCCTCCCAAGTAGCTGGGACTACAGGCACCCACTGCAATGCCCAGCTATTTTTAGAGACAGGGTTCTCATTCTTGTTCAGACTGGTCTCGAACTCCTGAGCAATCTACCCACCTTAACCTCCCAGAGTGCTAGGATTACAGACGTGAGCCACAGTGCCTGGCCCTTTGTTATCATTAATAACACTTCCTGTCTACTTTGTCCAACAGTAATGTAATTATTCCTATTTCTTTTCTTTTTTTAATTCAAGAGGTAAGGTCTTGCTCTGTTCCCAGGCTGAAATGCAGGGCATGACCATAGAATACTTTAACCGTTAACTTCGCAGTCTTTCATCTCTGTCTCCTGAGCATCTGGAACCATAAGCACCCATCACCAAGTCCAGCTAATGTAAAAATATATTCTTTGCAGAAATAAGGTCTTGATATGTTGCCTAGGCAGGTCTGTAGGGTTGGAGTTTAGCTTCCTACCTTGGCCTCCTAACTTGTTGAAATACAAGTTCCAGTTTTCTTTTAATTAGGATTCATTTAATATCTTTTGTTCCAACCTTTTGCTGTCACCCTCTCTGAGCCTTTATTTCTGGGGAGTTAGTCCATCTTTTACCCAGTATGAAAATCTCCTGATTTTCTATTACCAAATGACTGACAGGTATTTAAAAAATAAGGAAAAGAAAATCTGTGATTTTTTTTTTTTTTTTTTTTTTTTTGAGACAGAGCCTCAAGCTATCCCCCTGGGTAGAGTGCAGTGGCATCACAACTCACAGCAGCCTCCAACTCCTGGGCTTAAGCGAGTCTCCTGCCTTTGCCTCCCAAGTAGCTGGGACCACAGGCGCCCACCACAACGCCTGGATATTTTTTTGGTTGCAGCTGTCATTGTTGTTTGGTGGGTCTGGGCTGGATTTCAGCCC
Organism: Galagoides demidoff; assembly: GCA_963574575.1. Lineage (NCBI taxonomy): Eukaryota > Metazoa > Chordata > Mammalia > Primates > Galagidae > Galagoides > Galagoides demidoff. The sequence goes on along the minus strand of CAUYQV010031735.1, from coordinate 21,391 downwards.
ATCACCTTAGGTGTATGTGGCTGGCGCCTTAGCCACTTGAGCCACAGGTGCCGAGCCGAATCTGTGATTCTTTTTGTTTTTTTGAGATGGAGCTTCAAGCTGTCCCCCTGGGTAGAGTGCTGTGACACCACAGCTCACAGCAACCTCCAACTCCTGGGCTCAAGTGAGTCTCCTGCTCAGCCTCCCAAGTAGCTGGGACCACAATGCCCAGCTATTTTTTTGGTTGCAGTCATTGTTTTTTGGCGGGCCCAGGCTGGATTTGAACCTGCTACCTTAGGTGTATGTGGCTGGCGCCTTAGCCACTTGAGCCACAGGCACCAAGCCAAATCTGTGATTCTTAATTGCCAAAGTTGGTCCCTTTAGGTTTGTTGTGATTATTACATTTAGATTTTCCAGTTGTCCTGTTTTATGTATTCTGTTTATCTCCCTTTCTGTATGCTTTCTTTTTATTTCTTGCCTTTTTTAGATTAAGTTTTGCTATTCTTTTGGGGGGATTTTCCTTCTATATTCTATTACTAGATGTTATTGGTTACTTTGAAATTCTAACACATATTAGTAACTTAGCAAAGGCTCATCAGTATTATTACCTTTCCCCTAAACTTTAATTACCTCTACCATCAATTTTGTGGTTTTTGCCCAAAATTTCAGTTCTTTCATGTTTCTTTCTTTTTTTTTTTTTTTTTTTTGAGACAGAGTCTCAAGCTGTCTCCCTAGGTAGAGTACAGTGGCATCATAGCTCACAGCAACCTCCAACTCCTGGGCTTAAGCGATTCTCCTGCCTCTGCCTCCCAAGTAACTGGGACCACAGGCGCGTGCAACAATGCCTGGCCTTTTTTTTTTTTTTTTTTGGTTGTAGCCATCATTGCTGTTTGGTGGGCTTGGGCTGAATTCGAACCCGCCAGCTCAGGTGTATGTGGTTGGCGCCTTAGCCACTAGCCACAGACGCCAAGCCTCTTCCATGTTTTTATGCCCACCAAATAGTGATTATTATATTTGATATTTTTTCTAATCTGTGCTTATTCAGGTTTGCCTGTATACCACATTTTTTACTTTTTTTTTTTTTTTTTTTTTTACTTCTGGGTCCAGTTTTTTTCTCTGTGAAGTATATTCTCCATGTCTTCAGTAGAAGTTTCTGGCAATAGATTATCTTTGTCTACACTATTATAGTGTAGCAGGGTACACAATTCAAGGTTGGCAATAATTTTCTTTTCAGTACTATGAAGGTGGTAATCTCTTTTTCTTTTTCTCTTTTTCTTTGAGACAGAATCTCACTATGTCTCCCTTGGTAGAGTGCTGTGGTGTCACAGCTCATGGCAGCCTCAAACTCTTGGGCTTAAGCGATTCTCTTGCCTCAGCTTCCCTGGTAGCTAGGACTACAAGGCGCCCGCCACAACACCTGGCTGGTTTTTGGTTGTATTTATCATTGTTGTTTAACAGGACTGGGCCAGGTTCGAAACTGCCAGCCCTGGTGTACATAGTTGGCGCCCTAACCGCTGAGCTACCGGTGCCAAGCCTGGTAATCTCTTTTCTTTTGGCTTTTTTTGTTGTTGTTGGAGACAGAATCTTACTTTATCCCTCTCGGTAGAGTGCTGTAGTGTCATAGCTCACAGCAACCTCAAACTCTTGGGGTCAAGTGATCCTTTTGCCCCAGCCTCCCAAGTAGCTGGGATTACAGGCATCCGCCACAATGGCTGGCTATTTTTAGAGATGGGATTTCACTCTGGCTCAGGCTACTCTGGCTCGGGCTGGTCTTGAACTCCAGAGCTTAGGCAGTCCACCCACCTCGGCCTCCCAAGTGTCAGAATTACAGGAGTGAGCCACTGCTCCTGGCTCTCTTTTGGCTCTTAGTGTTGCTAAAGGTCTGATCATTTCTGGGTACTCCATTTTCTCTCTGCTGATTTTACAGTCTTCTCCTGTCTTTAGTGTCCTGGGTTCTGCCTCCATGTGGTGTGCCTGCATCTTCACCTCCCTCTGTTTAGTATTCATTGTGCTTGAGTCTAAGAATGTTATGTCTTGACTCGGCACCTGTGGCTCAAGTGGCTAAGGCACCAGCCACATACACCTAAGATGGTGGGTTTGAATCCAGCCTGGCCCGCCAAATAACAATGACAGCTGCAACCAAAAAATAGCCAGGCGTTGTGGTGGGCACCTGTGGTCCTAGCTACTTGGGAGGCTGAGGCAGGAGACTTGCTTGAGCCCAGGAGTTGGAGGTTGCTATGAGCTGTGATGCCATAGCACTCTACCCAGGGGGACAGCTTGAGGCTCTGTCTCAAAAACAAAAAAAAGAATGTTATGTCTTAATCACTTCCCAGCATTTTTTGTCTAATTGTCACTTCAGATATTATCTCTTCCTCATTCTTTTTATCCTTTCTAAGACTTCTACTAGATTTATTTTATAGCACCTTATTCTATCCCCATGTGTCTTAAATGAGGAAGAATATATGAAAGAGAGGTTATCTCTGTGTTGCCCCCTGGGAAGTTGCCTAGAACTATTTTCTAGTTCAGTTCTCTGTCTAGCAGTGTCTAATCTGCTTTCTTACTGTCCCAGGTAGCCTTTTAATTTTGCTAACTGGAATTTGTTTCTACAGTCTGTTCATTTTGAGGGGGTGGGTGTTTGGTATTTTTCTTAAATTTTTAATCCTTTTTATGGCTTTAATCATGTTACGTATGATTCTCTAGTGTTTAACAGATTGTTCTGTTATCTCAAGTTCTTGTGGAGGCATCTTGTCCTGGGGGTCACCGCAAACTGGTGGTGGGTTATTTTCCACATGTGTTCTGGTAGTTGGGACGGCAAGTTCAGTTTTACCAGTGTTTTCAGTGAGGACCCAGTATGGTTGGTGTTGAGCCATATATATCCTTCCAGTGTGGTTTTGGGTTTTCTTCTGCCAGTCCAGAACCACCTTTTATGTTAACATGGGAGGCCTCTGGACCACTGTGGGAAGTAGACATCTGCACTCTGCCCTATCACAGGCCTTACGAAAGCAAGCACATTGTTTTGGGTTGCTGGGGGATAGTTGTCAGTGTTTTTTTCCTGTCCTAGGCCAAGACAGACTTTCTAGCTAATTCTCACTGCTAAAGGGTATATGTTGTCTACTATGCTTTCTGAAGCAATAGCCCTTTAAAGGTCGTTATTTGAAGGATCATCTCAGTTGCAGCTTCCTGCCCTGTCCAAAAAGGCCTCATCACCTGTCCTGTGAGGGTATGAAAGACCATAGGTTTTCCAGCTTGCTTCCTTTGCTCCTTCCAGGGAAGTTATGGTGGTAGTCTGGGAATTAAACATTGAACTTCATAGGCCTTGGGACAGTTCAGATTGCGCGCATGAGTACTTTCAAAGGTTCTCTGGTCAGAAGAGATAGGAACCCCATGGTGTTTCAGTGGGCAGGCTCTGTGTGCCTGTGATAGTTGCGGCTAACAGGTCTGCCCTGAGCCCTTGACCCTGAGATTGGGTAGGGCTCTCTCCATGAGATGACAGACACCAGCCTTTGCCTTCCCCAGGATTGATAAAACCCATGGCACCTCAAGACCCTCTCGGTGGGACTGGCTGTCGCTCTGAGGATCAGAACTGTGTGCCCCCACTCCAAGAGAGAAAGGTGACCACCATGGATCCAGCTCCTGTGTGGAGCCCAGAGGGATACATGGCCTTGCAGAACAAAGGCTACTCGCTTCCCCACCCGAAGTCTAGTGACACTTTGGCTGTGGACATGCATGTCAGGTGAGATGAAACCTGGTCCTACCACCTTGCCACTGGAGGGAGACTCCAGGTCCTGACTGAGAGGGCCCTGGGGAGAGGTAGTGCCCGTGGGAGACAGGCTCCCCTAAAGGGACAGGCAGTGCCTTCTGGGGAGGAGAACGTGAGGAGGATTGCTCGAGCGCTTTGTGTGAGAGGCTCTTCTCTGATGGAGAAGTCCAGGGCCACTGGACCTTGAGTACCTGGCAAGTGGGTGGGGGCCTCGCAGGGCAGGTGGGGTCAAGAGCTGGTCTTGGCTCCTTCCCGTGAAAGTAAACAACGCTAGCCCTGCCATCCCAGTGCCCCTGACTCTTCACGGACTCCCAGGCTCCAGCTTGCTCTTTGAACTGAGGATTGCCCTGCTGCTGTCTCCAGGGTGGCATGCTGCACCCACCCGCGGCCACTGCGTTCTTCACTCTCACGGACTACAGGGGCCACCACCAGTACATGGCCCAGCCACTCTGAACCGTGTTTAAAGATAGAACAAATGTTGGTGCTTGTGTTTTTTTCTTTCTTTTTTAAAAAAATTTTTTCTTTTTAAAACTAAGCTCTGTGTTCAGCATGGAAACCAGGAACCAGGCTCCAATCACATTGACTGATTTTTCTGGTTCCTTTTCAGGAATGAAAGCTCTTACTCTGCCTCACCGGGAAGGTCCGGGGGCATAGGTGCCCAGCGCGATCTCTTTGAGGAGAGAGGGGAGGAGTACTTGAGTGCTTTTGACAAGAAGGCCCCAGCAGACTTTGACAGCTGTATTTCTTCTCAGAGAATAGGCCAGGAGCTTTTGTTTCTGCCCCAAGAAAGTGTTCAGGAAGCAGGTGCTCCTGGGGGTCATACTCAAAACCTCAGGTGTTCCCCATTGGAGCCTGACTTTGTCCCAGAGGAGAAAAAGCCAGAGTATGGCAGTTGGGACGTTAGTCATCAGCCAAAGGCCACTGACACAGCCCGTGGTATCGAGCAGGAGGCGCCCCAGGAGGGGCCTTCCTTTAATATCTCCTGGGAAAAGGATGGGAGCCCCAACAAGCAGCCGTCTGCAGAGCCTGAGTGGACTCCTGAACCTCGGAGCTCCAGCAGCCAGCAGCAGGAGCAGACAGGCAGGACTCGAAGGTCAGGCCCCATTAAAAAACCTGTCTTAAAAGCCCTCAAAGTAGAAGATAAGGAGAAAGAGCTGGAGAAGATGAAGCAGGAGCTCGGGGAGGACCGGCTGGCCAAGGAGAAGGAACAGTTTGGAAAGGTGGAGAAGGATGAGGATGAAGAGAACGACCCCACCCTGGCCAACTCCTCCCCCTCCACCTTAGAGGACAAGGCTCCCGGGACCCATGCTACTTTTGGCCATGAGGCCAATAAGCTTGAAGAGGATGAGAAGGCCGACAAGTCCTGGGAAAACAGACCCTCCCGAGAATCCAGTGATGTTCCCCCAACCAAGAGAAATAACTGGATCTTTATTGATGAGGAGCAAGCCTTTGGGGTCAGAGGGCAGGTCCGGAGCCGAGGCCGTGGTTTCAGAGAGTTCACTTTTCGTGGTCGGCCTGCTGGTGGCAATGGAAGCAGCCTCTGTGGTGGGGGGGTCCTGGGGACTCGCAGTATCTACAGCAACAGCCAGCGATGTGGCCGGGGCCGGGGCCTCCGTGAGTTCTCCCAGCCCGAAGACTGCCCCAGAGCCAAGCCCCGGCGGAGGATTGCCAGTGAGACGCACAGCGAGGGCTCAGAGTATGAAGAGCTGCCCAAGCGGCGCCGGCAGAGGGGCTGTGAGACTGGGAACGAGGGCTTGCTCCTGGAGAGGGAGGATGGTGTTGCAAAGAAAGGCGACTGCAGGGATTCCTGGCGGTCTAATAAGGTGTACTCCGAGGACCACAGTGGTCTGGACGCTAAGAGCCGAGGCCCTCGGGCCTTTGGGCGAGCCCTTCCTCCACGGCTGAGCAACTGTGGCTATGGGCGGAGAACCTTCATCTCTAGAGAGTCCCCTCATCGGCAGAGCAAGAGCCCCGGCAGCCCCTGGCAGGAGTGTGGTGCCTCCGACTCATGTGGAACCCGGCGGCCCATGGACAGAGGCTATGCCCCAGACTCCTGCCGGCACTCTGAGTCATTCGGCAGCAGGGCCTTTGAGGATGGCCGCCTAGAGGACAAGAGGTCCTTCTTCCAAGATGACCACGTGGCAGATTGTGAAAATGGAGAGAACCGGCCCTTCAGGAGAAGGCGCCCCCCACGCCAAGACAAGCCTCCCCGCTTCAGGCGCCTCAGGCAAGAGCGTGAGTCACTGGGCCTGTGGGGGCCTGAAGAGGAGCCCCACCTGCTGGCGGGTCAGTGGCCAGGCAGGGCCAAACTCTGTCCTGGGGACAAGAGCAGCACCGTGGGTCGCAGGTCCCCCGAGCTCTCCTACCAGACCTCCTCTGACCATGCCAATGAGGAATGGGAGACGGCCTCTGAGAGCAGCGACTTCAGTGAGCGGCGTGAGCGGCGAGAAGGCCATGGGGCTGAGCCTGACCCCCAGGGGGATGCTGGCCTGTCTGGGGCCAGTTTGGGTGAGAAGAAGGAGCTGGCCAAGAGGAGCTTCTCCAGCCAGAGACCCCTGGTTGACAGACAGAGCCGAAAGCTGGAGCCGGGAGGGTTTGGGGAGAAGTCTGTTAGGCCAGGTGGTGGTGACACTTCCCCCCGTTATGACAACCAACAGAATGGGACGCCTTTGAAAGCCAAAAGGTAACACCAGAACACCATCCCAGGCCCTTTTTGTTGTCGTTGTGATGTTTAGCAGCACTGAATTCATGCATGCCTGCCTGCCATGGGTCAGGTGCTCTGCAGGCGCCTGCCCCAAAGGCCATTGTGTGTGAGTGTCTCCATCACTCGCTCCTGCATTGCTTGTCTGCTTCTTTTGTGGTGGTGTTGTGGCTTGACAAAGCTAAAGCTAGATGGCCCCTTTTCCCCTCAGTTCTCTTGTGGCAGCTGTCCTGGCACCTGGCCCCAGAGTTCAGCCTCTGTAAGTGTCCTTGGAACCTCCCCAGGGGCTACTGCACAGAGGGGCACTGTCTGTGCGTGGAGCCTGGTGAGCCTTGGTCCATCCACTAGATCCTTCTGCTCTGGAGCTGCTGCTAGGCAGGGGTCTGGGGGCACTTGGCCTTCTGGCTGTGCAGAGATGACTCTTCCCAAGTGGCTGGTCTCCTCACTGCTGCCAGGGTTGCCACCTCAGCACAGTAGGGGCCCAGCAGGTGAAAAAGAAGCAGACTGCCTAAGGCCTGGGTGTGTCTTTCCTCACGTACAGAATTAAGGGACTTCCCAGAGGAGGGTCTGTGTTCGGTGCTGACTCTTGGCCAGTTGTGCTGCAGGGTTTATTGATAGCCAGAGTTCATGCCTCAAGTGGGGAAGCAAGGCTGTGAGGAGGCCTTCCCTGCCTCAGAGTGTACTGGGGAAGATTGCTTTGCCGTGTTCCCTCCTCAGAATTTAGAATTGGGGGCTGCTTCTGTCTCCCATAAAGGAGCCATGGGCAAATGCTGGTCCTTAAAGGCTTTGGTCTTGCCTAGCTTTCCAGGGTCCAGATGCCAGGACTTGGCTTTGCTTTAGATTTCTGCCCAAAGAGCTTTGTGCGGGGCCAAGCCCCTTGCTGGTCTGAGTCTCCTGGGAAAGAATGGAAGGTCAGCAGCTCTGTCCTGAGCATGTCCCCCCATTTCTCTCCCTGCTGTAGTCTACTGTGCTACCCTGCAGTGGGGATGAACAGAAGGAGCTCCTGGGAAAGAGTTGGCAATGCCACCTTCCTCAGGAGCAGGTAGGGCTATGTGCCAGCAGGGCAGGGTGTGGGATTCCATGTGGTACACGTACAGGCCTCTGCTGCTAAGGAGTAGCTCCTCCCTAGCCAAGGGGTTAGTGAAGAGACGGATGTAGTCAGGGTACTGTGTTCATGTGTGCATATGCAATTTTCCTGTTCTTTTCTTCACCTGCCTCTGGTGGTTTCTGAGTTAACAACATCCTCTTCCCTCCATAGATCCCCAGATGAGGCCTTGCCTGGAGGTCTTAGTGGCTGCAGCAGTGGGAGCAGCCACTCACCCTGCAGCCTGGATCGGGCGGCCCATGCCAGCACTGATGTTTCTGAAGCCTCCAGTAAGAAGGCAGAGAAAGAGGCCAAGCTGGCTGCTCAGAGGGCAGGAGAGCAGGGAGAGACCATGAAACAGTTTGACCTGAACTATGGAAGTGAGTCTGGTCCCCTTTCATCTGTAGAGGGAAAAACCTAGGCAGGACTGGGGGCCACAGCGGTCTTGGGAGCTGGCATGTTGACTGCTCCTGACAACTACCCTGGGCAGGTGCTGGGCTAAGTTCTGGGGAGGCAGGATTGGACCACACAGATAAGATTTCTGCCCTCCTGTTGCTCACAGCCTGTTGAATCCCCTTAATACCCTATGGTGCTTTAAGGAAGAGAAGCCTAAGGTCCAGAGAGGTTCAGTAGCGTGTCCAAGGTCACATAGCTGGTTGGAGCCAAGCTGGGATTTAAGTGTGCCTTTCAAGACAGTTTTCTTAACATTCTTCTTTTTTTTTTTTGACCGGGGCTGAGTTTGAACCCACCACCTCCAGTATATGGGGCCAGTGCCCTACTCCTTTGAGCCACAGGTGCCGGCCCAGTTTTCTTAATTATAATGGTACTTAGACCTCTTTGGTTTGAAATAACAGTGTATTAGATCCCTGAAGATGTGAGAGAGGTGCAGAAATCAGGCCACACTTGTGTAGACCCAGGTGCTACCTGCCTTCTGAGCTGAACCTGTTCCCAGATGCCAGGTGGCTATTGAATTGGGTTATTCTTGCCTTCTGATGAATGCAAACATTGTCCATCCCTTCTCATGAAATCTTGGTTCAGATGCCATCATTGAAAATTGTGGGTCCAGCCCTGGAGAGGAGAGTGAGGTGGGTGCTATGGTGGGTGAAGGCTTCATTGAAGTCTTGACCAAGAAGCAGCGCCGCCTGCTGGAGGAAGAGAGAAGAAAGAAGGAGCAGGCTGTGCAGGTGAGGGGCAGGGTGCTAGGGTAGAGGGCAGGCCCCCCCATGTAGCCCATGTAGCTCCTGCTAGCAGCGGGGTGAAAAAGGGAGTCTTTACTAGGTGTGCATCATGCCACAGTACCTGCCCTCACTGGCTCTGTGGGAGTAGATGGTGATACCACTCTTCTACAAAGGAAAAAATCAAATCTCAAAGAGGGTGACTTGTCATAAGATGGTAATAGCTGAAATGTGGCTGAGCAAGGGTTCAGACTTTCCCCAGCCTCCAGAGTCTAACCCCCACTCCCCGCCTGAGTGTAAGGAGAGAGTCACTGGGATCAGGAACCCTGCGCTACAGTGGAGTTAAGCCTGGACACACATGGTCATAACCCCTGTGTCTGGTGGCCCTTTCCTGGTTTGCTTTGGCCTTGTGGTGCACTGTCTGTAGTTGAGGCCTTGGGGGACATGGGTTCCAAATGTCTCTCAGGCAATTTTGGGTGGTGTGGTTTTGGTATGTGAGATACTTGTTCCTGGGAGAATTTGTCAGCCTTCATGCTTCAGGCTAGACTACATTGCCTTTTTTTTTTATCCCCTGTAGGTGCCTGTCAAAGGTCGAGGTCTTTCCTCTCGTATTCCTCCTAGATTTGCAAAAAAGCAAAATAACTTGTGCCTGGAACAAGGCGATGTGACCATGCCTGGCAGCAGCCTAGGCACTGAGATCTGGGAGAGCAGCAGCCAAGGTGAGAAGCAGCACGTCTGGGCTCAGCTGCTGCCCTGAGGTGACCTCCCAGACCTGGGCTTTCTTCTTTGGGGCATTCTGCCTGTGAGCCAAACAAGTGGAGCATTAGCTGTTTGCTGGGTTCCTCTGAGCCACAGTGTCGAGGGCCAGCTTAGCTGTATTTGCTGCTGCAGCCCCCAGACAGGAATAAACATTTGGTTGCCTACGGTGTGATGGAAGAGCAGAGCAGTCATTATGTCCAGTGATGTGAAAGAGGACAGCCACGAGATCTCGGGGAATGGGATCTACTTTCTTTGCCATGTCAGTCATCCTTTCTTCTCTTTGATGGCGATCCCAGCAAGAGTCCTAAAGCTCCCCTATCTGCCATGTGCCCTTCCCGATCCAGGTGGGAAGGTTTATAAACTCCTGGAAAAGTCTGTGGAAGGCAAACCTGGGTAAAGCATATCTTACCTTTTGGAAAATTTGTTTCCTTGAGAAATTATTTTCTAAATTTTAGATCCAGTGCTGTTTTTCTGATAACTTTTCCTTTTAAAATACAAAACCAGCTCAGCACCCATAGCACAGTGGTTATAGCACCAGCCACATACACCAGGGATAGCAGGTTCAAACCCAGCTCAGGCCATCTAAACAACATTGACAGCTACAACAAAAAATAGCCAGGTACTGTGGCAGGTGCCTATAGTCCCAGCTACTGGGAGGCTGAGGTAAGAAAATCACTTAAACCCAGGAGTTTGAGGTTGCTGTGAGCTGTGATGCCATGGCACTCTACTAAGTGCAATATAGTGAGACTCTGTCTCCAAAAAAAATTAAAATTAAAAATAAAATAAAAACCATTTTAATTGAACAGGTTCTTTTTAAATGCCTTCTTTAGGCACGGCCCTGTGCTGTGAACCCTGAGGGTGCATAGACAAATAAAAAGGCATTTACAGTTTGTGGTAGAGCTTGGAGAGATCAACTGTTCCTTGCTGCTTTTTATACAAAGCAGCCTAGGCTTCCAGAGTAAAGTGACTTGATTCCAGGGCCACATGACAAGCACGCAGGACTCTGGGTTCTGGGACTTGATTTTTTTCAGTGTTCCCACATAGTGTATACTCATGTTCCTGGTGAAAACCTTGGTTCTAATACATTGCAAAATAACATTAGACAGTAGTCAACTCTGATTGCAAGGAAGTACAATGATCTTTAGATGAAACATAGATGATGGTAAGTTTGGTAGAGTGCATGAGTGATGGGTATCATACACACACAATATAAATTGTCCAGAAATGCCCACCCGCCAGGCTGGTTGAGCAGTATGTACAAAACTGAAGAGTCGGCCCCTTCTGTCAGCTCTGTTCCTCCAGGACTTTGCAGTGTCTCATTGGTTGTTCAAACCAGGGATGCATGAGTGGCTTCAGGGGGCCCCTGGGTCTCAAAATAACATGCACATTTTTGTGTGAATATACATTTTTCTGGGCTCAGGGCCCATGGCTCTTGTCAGATTCTCATGGGGTCGTGAGCTAACAAAATTTGAGTAACCTACTTGGGTCTTTTAAAGACTTAGAGAACTGCCAACTTCTAAAAATACATAGTTTAATTGAAAGAAAGGAGTAACATAGCAGAAGGAATGATGGATAATTCAAATCAAAGTGAATAAAAGCTGCTATTCTGTGTGCTGTTGCATGCACATGATCTGTAAACTTCTGAGACATGTTTAATGAAGTCTGTTGGGTAAAGCTCTCAGATTAGCTCCTGTGTATCATCTGCTAATGAGTGGGTCCTACACAGGCTAGGGTAGACAGTCAGGGGAATCGGATTTTTATAAGCTTTACCTATACTTGTTGTCTAAAACGAAAACTCACCTTTTACTGTCTGGTGGGTCCTCTTTGGTGCTCTGACTCTCTGTCTTCCTCCCCTAGCAGCTCTCCCTGTGCAGGCCTCAGCCAGTGACTCCTGGAGGAAAGCAGTCACAGCCTTCAGCAGCGCTGAGCCTAGCTCCGCAGAGGTGTGTGCTCACTGTCACCGTGGTTAGCTTGTCATGGACCCCCTTTGTCCCACTCTGCCCAAGGCTGTTCCCACAGACCCTGGCTCCTCACTGGTTTTCAGTTTGATTCCTGATCTGTAGGGGATTGTAGGAGAAAGAGAAGGGATATCAAGAGGAAGCCTCCCCTCTAGCCCCCCCAGCTAGGGAGACAGAATGAGGGCCTCCTTTGAACCCTTCTTGGTGGTTACTCAGTCTGGTTTGGGTCACAAGTGAAATCAGCTGGACATTCTTGGTCTAGGCCCATGGAGGAACTCACTCTGAGCATGAGCAGGCTGATGCTTTTGGCTGTGGGTGAGTTTTCAGGCACCACCAGCAGGTTAGGGCCAAGATTAGGACAAATTTCGTGGGGGTTAGGTGGTTTGGGGAGCCGTGTCTCAGGGCTCTAACCCACTTTGTGCTCTGCACATCAGGGTTTTAAGAGCAGCCAGGGGGATAGTGGTGTAGACTTGAGTGCTGAGTCCCGTGAGTCGTCCGCCACCTCCTCACAGCGCAGCTCCCCATATGGTACTCTGAAGCCAGAAGAGATGAATGGGCCTAGCCTGGCGGAACCCAAGGTCGACAGCCACAAAGAGCAGGCTCAGAAGCAGTCTGAGCAAAAGGTAAAAGGAAGTCCCCCCGGGGTGTCTGTCTGCTCTTCTCTTCCCTGGGCACATGGAGGCCAGAGGCTGTGGTCATTCCAATGAGCATGTTTCTACCTCTCTGCTTTTCCATTAAGGATTCAGAACAAGGCTCAGGACAGAGCAAGGAGCACAGACCAGGACCTATCGGCAATGAGCGTTCTCTGAAAAACAGGAAGGGCTCGGAGGGGGCCGAGCGGCTGCAGGGGACTGTTGTTCCACCTGTTAATGGGGTAGAGATTCACGTGGACTCTGTGCTGCCTGTGCCACCCATTGAATTTGGAGTCAACCCTAAAGTGAGGCTTTGATTTGTCCCCCCCTCCCCCCCTTTTATTTTTCCTCTTTGGTCCATGGAGAGAAGTGGGGCTTGGATAGGGTTTCTCCTAGAAAGAATAGGACGATGGAAGCTAAGCCAGATCCAAGGACAAGAGTGTGGACCAGGAGTCACAGACAGGCAGACGGGATTGGCTGGCCTTGTCGATACTAGCCGGGCTCTCAGCTGAGCCAGACAGTGATCTTTCCTGTCCTCGCTGCCCGTCCAGGGGTCAGGGGTCAGTGGGAGGGAGAAAGGAGTAAGGGTGGCTCCCTTACTCATATGCTGCCTGGAAACATTTAGCCATCTTGCTCCCGTGTGGCCCCAGTGAATGGTGTTTAGTGGAGTTTTGGGTTGTACATCAGGGGAAAGGTGAGCCAGGCGGATTCTAGGAGCTGTCGGCCCTTTTTTTAGGACTCTGACTTCAGCTTGCCGCCCGGCTCTGCCTCTGGTCCTGCGGGAAATCCAGTTGTCAAACTTCAGGACGCATTGGCCAGTAATGTAAGTCCACACTTCACCTTGGCTGGTGGGCCCTGGACAAGAAGAGAGACAAGATGTCCTGAGTTTGACTTGTGACTCAGTCACTACCCAGCTGTTTGTCCATAGGCAGGTTGCTTAAATATTCCACGCCCAGATTTGTGACCATTGGTGGGCTACTGTATTTCCTAAGGTCTGGTTTGTTTGGCTTTCTTTGTGTCAGGTGCAAGCTGAGAATGGCACACACTGCACAGTTGGGGAGGCCCCATCTTTATTGCTGGAGGGTCCCTGCACCCTGTAGTCTGTCTCTGTTAGAGTCCAGTAGCCCTCCTGTCCCTCTCCTGTGGACTTGAGCTGGGAGATGCATTAGTCATGGGTTACTTGGGGGCTTATTTTTGCTCATTGCTCTGTTCTGTCTGTTGGTAGCATAGGGGCTCTGTGGCTATGCTGGGTGAGTAAGGCTTGCTGGGCAGCTCCACCCAGGGATTTCAAGCAGTATGAGTGCTGCAGCATGTTTTTAGGTATCAAAAAAGAAAACAAGTCCTGTGGTCACATATGTTTGAAAATGCCGGGCTGAACAAGTTTCTTTACCCTGAGATTTCTCAGAATAGCTGTCATATGCCATGGTGCCTGAGATCTGCAGGCATCTGGTGCTGCATTTCCCACCTGTTAACCAGGGACCTCTTTCTCAGTGTGCCAAGGTAGTCACAGGGCAGGTGCCTGCTGACCTAGCAGCCAGTTTTTATGTTGCTGGCACGTGATTGTTCCTGTGTGGAGGGCTTGGGGAAGTGTGGGTGTGGAGATGACTATCCATGATGGGCTTCTCTGAGGAATTTGAGGAAGGCAGCTTTCTGGAGAAGCCAGACAATGATCTTGGCTGCTGTAAACTTCATCTTGGTGGTCTTGTACCTGTGGCCCAAACTGGACAAGTCATCAGTGAATTTGAACGAGTGTGTCACTGTTTTGGTTTTTTTTTTTTTTTTTTGAGACAGTTTTATTTGTCACTCTTGGTAGAGTGCTGTGGCGTCTTAGCTTACAGCAACCTCAAACTCTTGGGCCCAAGCTATTCTCTTGCTTTAGCATCCCAAGTAGCTGGGACTACAGGTGCCCGCCACAACACTTGGCTATTTTTTTAGAGACTGGGTTTTGCTCTTGCTCAGGGTAGTTTGGAACCTGTGAGCTCAGGCGATCCACCTGCCTCAGCCTTCCAGAGTGGTAGGATTATAGGTGTAAGCCCCCACACCCGGCCTGAGCATGTCACTTTCTCTATTGCTGTGTGTTCCATCGTGTCCTTTCCCCTTCTCCAGGCGGGGCTAACACAGAGTATTCCCATCCTCCGGCGGGATCACCATATCCAGAGGGCCATTGGCCTCTCCCCAATGTCCTTCCCTACTGCTGACCTCACACTGAAGGTAACACCAGCCCTGGGCTTGGCAGGGGCCTGCATGGGGGCCTTGTCTTGTGGAGAGGCAGGAGGGAGGAGCCAGCCTCTCCACTACTGTCCCTCCTGGTGATCCGTGTCCCTCCCCTCCCTTGCTTCTGCAGATGGAGTCTGCACGCAAAGCCTGGGAAAACTCCCCCAGTTTGCCAGAGCAGAGCTCTCCAGGAGGGGCCGGCTCAGGCATCCAGCCCCCGTCCTCTGTGGGCGCCTCCAACGGGGTCAACTACAGTTCCTTTGGCGGAGTTTCTATGCCACCCATGCCTGTGGCCTCTGTGGCACCTTCTGCTTCCATGCCAGGTATCTCACCCCCAAGCCAGGCTTCGGGAGCCTTCTCCAATTACTGTCAAGAGAAGCTCTGAACACCTTCTCGGGGCTTGAGGAATGTGTAGAAATTGGGATTTGTTTGTAGGCTGGATGGTTCATAGCTTCCCAGGTGCTACAGGTGAGGTACACGTCCTGTTTCCCTTTACTGGAAGCAGAACCAAGTCTTGATGGCCAGGCTTTCCCACCTCCAGGGAGAGGATCGAGCAGCCTTGGCTTTGAGTCACACCTGGGTCACATGCCAATTCTGTGTCACCCCTGCTAGAGAGCAGCTGGCTTCTCAGAGCCTCTGCTTCGTCCCATTAGCTAAGCATACTCCATGGGGCTTGTATCAGCTGAACCCCACATCAGAGGTAACTGGTTTTGTCCTTATTGTCACTGCTCTATATCGGTGCCCCAAGAGAGCATACAGATTATGAGGGTACAGCTGCCAACGTCTCAGTGATGTGGTTCCAATAGATCCTTCTGACCCTGCACTGTGGACTCAATAGCAGGGAGATGACGAGGACAGTGACTGAGAGACCAAGGCAGCCTCAGTTACAGCAGAGTAGCCCTTCCCAGTGTCTGGGACAGTTGGTGGTTAGTTAGGTGGGGAAGGTAAATAGGAGCCTGCTTCCCTCCTAGAGGGCCGCCTCATAGCCTGCCCAGTTCCCCGAGATATGTCCCAGGTATGCTGTGAGCAGGTGTGTGCTGCAGAAGCATGAGGGACCAAGCAGCCCCTGCACACACTCGCCCCCTCCCCAGAGGGACATGCAGAAATAGCAACACTTCATCCCTTCCTGACTCCCTCATTCTGTCTCTAGGCAGCCACCTCCCGCCTCTGTACCTGGACGGCCATGTGTTTGCAAGTCAGCCCCGGCTTGTTCCTCAAACGATACCTCAGCAGCAGAGTTACCAACAGGTGACAGTAGTGAGCCCAGCAGCCTGGGTTGGGGAGAGGAGATGTGGCAGGGGGGATAACTACTCTCTTCATTTGTTCATTGTCTGTCTGGTTTTCTATGCCCCTCTTGTGTGGTGCCCAGCCACTGGCATATCATGGCAGCCAGAAAATATTTGTTGAATGAATCAACGAGAGACAAGGAAGAAGAAAGGAGTTCCATGTTCCAGACTCTGCCTAATTATCCTTTCTCAAAGTCCTCCTTCCTGTGTCCTAGCTGGGGAATTAGCTAAAATGGAATTTTCTTTGGTGATCAGGTATCCTTCTGATGAAGAGAAGAAAGGCCTAGACACCCAGGCATGGATGCATTAGAAAGAGGGAGTTTTAGAAACGAACAGGTGTTTGTTGTCACGCAGGATGGGCAGACTTTCTGTGCTGCAGGGGGATGATTCAAATCTCCCTCCTACAGCTGGTGCTGGTTCTTTCAAAGGGCCTGGCCACCCCTGAGACCCGTGTACCTGCATATGTCACGACAGTGGGCCTCACAGGCAGAGTCTATTCCAAGTGCAGATTTGAGGGCAGAGGATATGGCCTGTCCTGATGTCTTTTAATGTATTTTTAACCATTAGATCATATTAGTTTTGCCAGATTTTGAGCCTCGTGTGACTGGATCACATTGCATGTAACCTTCCTTACATATATTTTAAAATTCAACATCACATTTTTAAATTCAGCTCTATTGCTTGTAGCTAGGATTCATTCTTGCTACTCTACTGAACCCCAGTGTAGGAATGATCATACCATGGTTTGGGGTTGCTACCAATTTCTCAGTATAGGCTTTATTCTAAGAGGAAGGGAAGGGATAAGGCGTTTTCCCCGAAGGACATGCTGGATGCACATTCGGAGCCTTTTTCTACCTACTGTGTGGAGGTGGCTAGGGAGGTGGGGACCATCATAGAGGGCCTTGCAGTCACCGCTGGCCTCCTTTTCTAGGCTGCTGCTGCCCAGCAGATCCCGATCTCCCTTCACACGTCTCTGCAGGCTCAAGCTCAGCTTGGACTGAGGGGGGGACTGCCCGTCTCCCAGTCTCAGGAGATCTTCAGCTCTTTGCAGCCCTTCAGGTGAGTTCGTGAGCCCCAGCCCTGGCCACCCCCTCTGCCCCTTCCCTGTGCAGCTGTCCACTCCATAGTCCATTCTTCGTGGTGTGCTGGGAGAGGCTGTGGTGGGCCTTGTTACTTCCTTTTTTCCATATCATTCTGCCTCCTTCCCTTGCCCCTCCCTCCTCTGCCCTCTCGTCCCACCTTTGCCTCTTCTTCCCGTGTCTGATGTCCTGTGCTGTGGGCGTCATGGTGGTCTTGTGGTGCCTGGCACAGTGTAGGTGTACTGTTTGTTGAATCCAGTGATGCGCAAGTAGTGCCTGGGCCAGCACCATCAGCTGGACCTGGGAGCTGTTACAGATGCCGAGTCCTGGGCCAAGCCTGGGGTGGGCCCAGGGTCTGTGTTTGGGGAGGGGGGGATTCGGATGATTGTTGCACTTGTGACCCCTGCCCCCGCCCCCCGTGTCCTTATAACCCTGTGTCACTCTTGCAGGTCTCAGGTGTACATGCACCCCAGCCTGTCTCCACCCAGCACTATGATCCTCTCTGGGGGCACAGCCCTGAAGCCTCCATATTCAGCATTCCCAGGGATGCAGCCCTTGGAGATGGTGAAGCCCCAGTCTGGCTCACCCTACCAGACCATGAGTGGAAACCAAGCCCTGGTCTATGAGGGCCAGCTTGGCCAGGCTGCAGGTCTGGGCGCCTCCCAGATGTTGGACTCCCAGCTCCCACAGGTCAGGACTTCAGTCACTGCCCAGCGTGAGCTTCCTGTCATGATCTTGTCTTTTCCCTTTGTCCCCTCTTGGTCTGTGCTGACTACTCATGCTATTTGGGACCACTGTGTCTGGTCCCTGAGCTGTTAGGACTCAACCTTTTCTGAATGGCCCCATCACCCAGTTCTCCCTGAGCACAGCTGCTCCTGCAGCCCCTCCAAACAGAGGCTACCCCCTCTCTCCCCATCCAAGTACTGTGGGTGTGGAAATGGGGTCGGTGTCCCTTTTCCCATCTTCCTTTCTGAAACCCACACCATCATCTGTGCCCTTCACACTGTCGTAAGCTCCAGATTGCCACATCCAGTGCCTGCTCCAGCCTTCCCTTCCCCAGGCCTCTGGGTGGCACTGGATGTCTCTGAGGGTGACTCTGCTTCCACCTTGAACCATGTTCTTCACTCGGTTTTGGCCTCAGGCCTCTGAGTCTCCTTTGCTGTCCTTTTCTTCCCTGGTCTGTAAGGTTGTTTTGCCACTTTGGGACTCTTTCTAGTCCATGGCTCAAAGTCCCATCGTATTCTGATTACTTCTGGCCCTGAATCCCCATTCCAGCAGCCCCCCTGAGTGTTCTGCTGTCTCAGTCTGTCAGATTTACCACGGCAAACAATGGTTCTCTACCCAGCCCTCCTGGCTGGCAGCCCATGCCTTCCTCAGTGCCCTGCTGCCCCTCTCTGCCCCTCTGATCCTTCAGCAGCTCATCTCAGCTGTAGCTTTAAAGGAACTCAGAATCCAGCTACTGCTCTGCACCTACCATGCTGTCCAGGCTCTCATAGGGGCTCCTGCCTCGTCCCCTGCTTCTTCTCTGGGACCTCACTTTCTGTCCAAGTTGAAACAACTCAGATTGTGCCACACCCTGTTCAGTGCTCTCCACCTGGCAGCATGTCCTTGTCATCCTGCTCCTGTCAGTGCTCCAGGGAGGAATATGGCGTCTGAGGCTCTGGCCACCACAAGTCTCAGTGATGTGTTTCCAATAGATCCTTCTAATCCTGCACTGTGGACTCAATAGCAGGGAGATGACGAGGACAGTGACTGAGAGACAGAAGTGGGGCCTCTGCCAGGTCTAGTGGCTTATGCCTACAATCCTAACACTTCGGGAGGCTGAAGTGGAAGGATCACTTGAGCCCAGGAGTTGGCGGCTACAGCGAGGTGTGATCGCACCACTGCTCACCATCTGGGGCAACAGAGTCAAAAAAAAACAAAAAACAGAAAAAGTGGTGCTTTGCTGTTTCCCTGTGCTGAGGGTCTCCAGGCTGACCTCCCGACTTGTGCCCTTCTTGTTTTGGTCATTCAGGCCTTGAAGCCACTCTTATTCTATCACATGCTTCCAGGGTCCCCAGAGTCCAGCTAGGTCCTGTTTGCTACCACTGTTGGTACAGACCAGTAAAAGGAACCTTGAATGTTTGTGTCACACAAAGAAAGACTCCCAAGCAGCTTTCATCATTTGGGACTAGACTTGGCTATTACTTCCCAAGAAGCTCTCTGACTTCCCTGACTTGTTCCCTCCTTGCCCACACACATGGTGTGTTGCTGCTCTGAGCCCCCTACAGCTGTGTCTGGCATGCCACACACTGCCTGTGCCTGAGAGTGCCCTGGTGCTTCCCCAGCACCTTGGGTGCTTCAGCAAACTTGCTGGGTGACAACTGAAATGACTGAAGTGCACAGAGGCCTTTCAGAGACAAAGAAGAGACACATACTAACACCATTTACACCTGCATCTGCAGTTAGCTTAGTCTTGTGCATTTTCCCACCACCTGTGACATTCCAGCAAGATCACCTCTGCTACCCATAGGGTACAGCCCTGGCCAGTTTCCGCTATAGATGGAGTAGAAATTTAGAAAGTTTACTGTTGTGCACAGGCTATGCTCGAATTCCTTCACAGTAGGAGTCCGCAATGTATAGTCACTCGTGTGCATATTTGAGCCTTTCTCCCCTAACTATCCTTGTTGTCCAGCAGCTGACCATGCCACTGCCTCGATATGGCTCTGGGCAACAGCCGCTAATCCTGCCCCAGTCCATCCAGCTGCCACCAGGGCAGAGCCTCTCTGTTGGGGCCCCCAGAAGGATTCCTCCACCCGGGTCCCAGCCGCCAGTCCTGAACACCAGCAGAGAGGTAATGGCGCCCCATCTGCCAGGGATCCTGGGCGTAGCCTTATCTCACGAACCTCTTCTAGTGAGCTAAGACCCCTGTGAGGGGAGGTGACAGTGGCTTGGGATGTAGGCTCTGGACTCACCAGAATGCTGCTTTTCACAACTACAAAGTCTCGGAACCCCAAGATCAGGAACTCTTTGGTCCATGTGTCAGGGAGTAATGTGCACAAGTGTGGGTGTGTATAGGGCTAAGCCAAGAGGAGGGTGCACATGTGAGGCCTCAAGGTAAGACATCACAGATGTCCATCCTGGATGTGTATAATTAGTTCTCTCTCCTAACTTTAAAAAGGAAAAAATACTATGGTGGTTCCACCTCCTAAGAAAAAGCCCTGTCTATAATCCTAGCACTCTGGGAGGCCAAGGCAGGTGGATTACCTGAGTCAGAGTGAGACCCTGCCTCTAAAAATAGGCTGGTAGTGTGGTGGGCACCTGTAGTCCAGCTACTTGGGAGGCCTGAGAATCGCTTAAAGCTAAGATGCCATAGCACTCTATCAAGAGTGACAAAATAAGACTCTGTCTCAAAAAATAAAAGCCCTCTTTTGAGTCTGGGTTGGAAAGGAGATGGTTGCACCTTCTTTTGGAAGATACCTCCCTGGAGCGTCTCATGGGCCTGTGTCCTCCCGGCCTATTGTGGTTAGTGAAGGCCAGGCTGCCTCCAGGCTTGTTCCGTGACAACTTGTTACTACTACTCCGTCTCTCTCCTCAGCCCTCTCAGATGGAGATGAAAGGCTTCCACTTTGCCGACAGTAAACAGAATGTTCCTGCAGGAGGGCCCGTGACGTCACCACAGACCTACAGGTAAAGACATTCCCTGGGGTCGAATGCCAGATAGCTGGGCATTCACTAGAGATGTGGCTCAGAAGAGCCCGTGGGCCCAGGGAGAGTGGTTCGCGTGATACCAAGATCTCATCCCCTTGTAGGCTGACGTGTCACCATGCTGTTTCACTGTTGGCACACATTTGTGTCAGTTAGCCACATGAAAATGGTGAATCAGGAGATCGTTAATAAGATTGCAGAACTTTCAGGAAAAGTAGGAAAAGGAATAGCTAATGTTTTAATGGACACCATTTCTGCCCCTGACTACTCAACTTTGTCACCAGATTTTTAAGATCAGGACCCACTAGCTGAGAAGGCGACGCCTTGGCAAGGGGAGGAGTCTGGCCATTACCAGGGTCTCTTTCACCTTAGTTCACCCTCTGAATCCTGTCAGGGACTTTTTATTGCTAGACTTGTGGGGCCATTCCTGTGACAGTATAAACTGGCACCTTTTTGCCTCCTTTGTATCTGTCTCAGCTTCCAGTAACTGCCTCAGGTCCCTTTAGCTGGGTTCAGAGGCGGCTCTGTTGGGTTCAGTGGAAAACCTCTGGCTCTGGCCCTTCACCTGTGCTGGGTTGTGAAGGCAGCCTGCTCCCATTCCAGCTCTAGCCCCCAAGGGTTTGTTCACTCAACTTTTGTTATGTGTGGGAGACTCCTAGAGATCTCCTTGTGTTTGCAAATAAGTGGGACAGACCCATGTGACCCACAGTGCCCTTGCTCCAGGCACCTTGAGATCACTCTGGGAGCACTCCACAAGCCAGGTGCCCTTGTCCCAGCTTGTTCTTGCTGTAGTCACACACTGTGCCGCATTGCTCTGCCTGCCAGTCTGTCTTCCTCCACCATGGCATGCCCCACATTCGGCTACCTTTCCAAAGAAAGGGCTTTTTGTGACTTTCCCCCCATTTCATCTCATTTTCTGTTCTTTTGTTTATTTACTTTTTTTTTTTTTTTTTTTTTGAGACAGAGCCTCAAGCTATCCTCCTGGGTAGAGTGCTATGGCATCACAGCTCATAGCAACCTCCAACTCCTGGGCTCAAGCGAGTCTCCTGCCTCCGCCTCCCAAGTAGCTGGGACCAC
>CAUYQV010031733.1:0-11947 GCA_963574575.1 Galagoides demidoff | reverse complement strand
AGCCTCAAGCTATCCCCCTGGGTAGAGTGCCAAAGAATCACGGCTCATAGCAACCTCCAACTCCTGGGCTCAAGCGAGTCTCCTGCCTCCACCTCCCAAGTAGCTGGGACCACAGGCGCCCGCCACAATGCCCGGCCATTTTTTGGTTGCAGTCATCGTTGTTTGGTGGGCCCGGGCTGGGGATTCGAACCTGCCACCTTAGGTATACGTGGCTGGCGCCTTAGCTGATTGAGCCACAGGCGCCGAGCCAGAAGAGAATTTTTTTTGATAATGAAATGTTTTCCCATCATAGCAGACTCTTAAGCACATTCTCCACGTAAGCGGCTTGCCAGCTGGATGTCTTTTGGCATAATTGTTAAACGTTTGGCATGGATAGCACACAGGTTGGTGTCTTCTAAAAGCCAACCAGATAGGCCTCACTTGCCTCTTGCAAAACACCAATAAGCTGCACTCTGGAAGCGCAGATCTGTCTTAAAGTCCTGAGCAATTTCTCACACCAGACGCTGGAAAGGAAGTTTGCGAATCAGAAGTTCAGTGGACTTCTGATAACTCCCGGAGTGCCACAGTACCAGGCCTGTAGCGATGAGGTTTCTTCACCCCTCCAGTAGAGGGCGCACTCTTGCGAGCGGCTTTTGTAGCCAGTTGCTTCCTGGGTGCTTTACCACCGGCGGATTTACGGGCAGTCTGCTTTGTAGGAGCCATGGTATAAAAGACCTCCTTACTTAACCCCCTTCTTCGGCTAGAGCTCAGCAAGCTAGAGGCAGCGCTGGCGTTAGACAGCGATGGCGGCTTTGCGGCGGCTGTGAACACTGAGCCGGATAGTTTCTAAGTGCTTTCCAAGTCTCTCATTTAAGGATATTTTTAGAGTACCATTATATTTTTTTCCTTTTTCATATAGTTTCCTTTCAAACAGTTGTAATAATGGAAAGCAAAATTTTTTATGTCCATTTACTCATTTGATAAAAATGTTTGAAGAGATTTTTGTGTCCTGTGGGCTCAGCAAGGTGATATTATTTAGAGATTTCTAATTCAGACCACAATAATATTCTTCCTACTCAATAGTTTTAGAATACCCACTGAAGTTTTACCAACTGAAGATTTTGTGTGTATATAAACTTACAACAAGTTCTTGATGAGGTCTTGGACTGTTTAGCCAGAGAACATCAGGAGTGAACAGAGGCATAAATAGCTACCAGTAAGTGATCTACTTTAAAGTGTTTCACTTCGTAATATGACCAGTAGTGACAGATACTGACTCTGAAAACCTTGTGAATGACTTTCCTAAGGCCTTTAACCTGCCTTGGCCTATTTCAGCAGGGTTTTACTTTCCCTATATTGCTGAAATGTCCTTTAATGGAATCTTGAGTATTTTCATATAGTATCTTCCGTAGATGTATTTCTGTTCTTTTGTATCCTGTAATCAATCCTTTTGGGATGTATGATAGAAGAATAGGTGTTAAATTTATGAAAATGGAAATGTACACACTAGTAATTAGGGTAACCTTTATCAGCAACTTCATAACTCAGTTTCTTTGAAATGAAGAGTATTACTGCTGTATTTAAAGTGACATCTTAGGCTCGGCGCCTGTGGCTCTATCGGCTAGGGCGCCAGCCACGTACACCCAGGGTGGCAGGTTCGAATCCCCAGCCCCGGCCCGCCAGACAGCAATGATGGCTGCAACCAAGAAATGGCCGGGCGTTGTGGCGGGCGCCTGTGGTCCCAGCTGCTTGGGAGGCGGAGGCAGGAGACTCACTTGAGCCCAGGAGTTGGAGGTTGCTGTGAGCTGTAATGCCATGGCATTCTACCCAGGGGGATAGCTTGAGGCTCCGTCTCAAAAAAAAAAAAAAAGAAAAGGACATCTTTATCTCACACAACAAAATTACACGTAAAATTTGCACAGCCGAGAAATATCGGTGCACATTTTCCATTCAGAAGTACTTTGTTGGGAAATTAGGCCAGGTCAGACATAATATTTAAACGTGGACACTACCGTACGTGGATTTAGCAACCTAGTGACTTGATTACGGTTTTCCTTAGGAGTCTATGCAACTGTGAAACAATGTGTACGTCCCACTTGTTCTTAGTCCAGCACCTGGTTCAGGCTGCTTATGTTGTTGAGGGTCAAAGAACCCAACCCACTGCCAGCCTTCACCAAAGGTCTTCAAGGGAGGCCTGGCTAGAGAAGGAAGATCAAAGGAGTGTGACCTTGAAAGGGGTCATGGTTGTGTCAGTCAAGGAGAATGCCACAGCCTCTGTCACTGCCCCTGACAGCCACACCTCTTTGCGTTTGGCCTGTTGGGAGGTGGGTCATCCAGATGCCAAGGCCTTGACAGCTGCAAGAAATGCTCTAGCAGCCAAGTTTCCTGAGAAGAAAGAAGGAAATGCCAGGACGATTGAAAGTTCTCCAGCCCTGACTTGTTCGTGCTTCTTGCTGCTGCTATTTCGTTTTGCTTTTACCTTAATCAACTTTATTTACTGGCATAAAACCCTATGGTGAAAGTGTTGTGTTGACTAAGGTATACAATACCAGAAACGGAGGCTGAAATAGGATATATGCTCAGATTGGTTATTACATTTCCCTTGTCATAAAAAAAATACTTATCCATTAGAATAATTCCAATTTGAATTTTTCTCAAGGAGAAGAAATTGGTAGCTTCTTTGACTTAATACTATTTGGGAGCTTTTGTGCTTTTTTATTATTTTTTTAAGACAAAGTCTCAAGCTGTTGCCCTGAGTAGAGTGTAGTGGCATCATAGCTCACAGCAACCTCAAACTCTTGGGCTCAAGTGATCCTCTTGCCTCAGTTTTTCTATTTTTAGTAGAGACAGGGGTCTCACTTTTGCTCAGACTGGTCTCGAACTCATATGCTCAAGCAATCCACCCACCTCAGCCTCCCAGAGTGCCAGGGTTACAGGCGTGAGCCACCTCGTCCAGCCAGCTTTTGTGCTTTTTATTTCTTTATGAAGAGATGAGAGCACCATTCTCTCTTCTGCAGTGCCACCTGGGGCTTTGCCATGCCAAATCATTATTATCTTAGAAGGTCATTATTAAAGCACCTATACTGTCAAACCTAGCCAAAAGGCACCAAGGGGCTACAGATGCAGCAAGCTGGCTGTGTGTGAGTTACATTTGAGGGGTAAGCAAGTGACATGGTACACCACAGCTGGCTGGCTGGGCATTCTGAGGAACTGGCTGTGGTTTGGCACCAGCTGCTTGGGGTTTTCTACCCCAGTTTAAATATCGATGGCAATTCTTCTGACTTCTGTCACTTGCTGGGACTTCCTGGACAGTGGCAGCAACTCCAGCAATCTACCCATTGGTTGGCACCTATTTGGTTGGCCTGACTTGGAGAGATTGGACTGGGAGAAGAGGGGGTACATAGGCTATTTCCCAACTGCCTCACCTTCTCCACTCCCAAAGCAGAGCATGAGAACTTTAGCTGGTCCCGTGGGAAGACAGGAAGCTATGTGGAGGGTGGAGTCACTCTCCAGTGGCACTATATCTTTATCCTATATACCTTTATAATAGAAACACAAATTTCCAACATTGGGAGAGCAATTAAGTGGATTGCAGTAGATCCATAGGGCAGAATATTATACATTCGATAAAGATATTTTCACTGAAAATTTAATGACATAAAATATCACAATGTTAGTGTAAGTGAAAGAAGAGGAGGCAAATTGTATATATGCTATGATTTTAATATTACAAACCCGGGGCGGGGGGAGTGCTTGCATGGAAAATACTAAGAGAAAATACATCATAATTTTTCATTTGTTTTGAGACAGGTTCTTGCTCTGTCACCCAGGCTGAAGTGCAGAGGTGCCATCATAACTCAGGGCAGCCTCAAATTCCTGAGCTCAGTGATCCTCCTGGCTCTGCCTCCCATGTAGCTGGGTACCACAGGCACCTGCCACCACGCTCAGCTTCATCATACTTTTGACAGTGCCATGTTAGGGGTGCAGTTTGGATTATGGCCTGATTTTTAAAATATATTTCCCCCATCTTCCAAATTTTATAAAATGCATATGTATTTCTTTTAAATAATAATTTTTTTTTTTTTTGAGACAGAGCCTCAAGCTGTTGCCCTGAGTAAAGTGCCGTGGCATCACAGTAACCTCAAACTCTTGGGCTTAAGCGATTCTCTTGCCTCAGCCTCACTTATAGTGGGACTAAGGCTACTTATGAGGTCAAGTTTATAGTTTTTCTATCCTCATACACACCAAAACCCACAACGATGCCCCGGTATTTTTTTTGGTTCTGGTTGTCATTGTTTGGCTGGCCTGGGCTGGATTTGAACCCGCCAGCTCTGGTGTATGTGGCTGGCACCTTAGCCACTTGAGCTACAGGTGCCACCAAATAATAATAATATTTTTGCAGTTTTTGGCCGGGGCTGGGTTTGAACCCACCACCTCTGGCATATGGGGCCAGCACCCCACTCCTTTGAGCCACAGGTGCCACCCCAAATAATAATAATTTTTAAATGCAAATTAAATGGAATGGCTTGAGCCCAAGAGTTTGAGGTTGCTGTGACCTGTAACACCACAACACTTTACCCAGCATGACAAAGTGAGACTCTGTCTCAAAAGAAAAAAAAAATTTAGAAAATAATCACAGTAGTCTTCATGCTATTGTATCCAAGAGTCAAAATGGAGCAGCCCCGGAAGTTCTGTGCTGCTCTTTAGAAGTGAATGGAAGACCCAGAGTTAACAAAGGACTAACACCTTCTCATACTGGTAGTGCCAAGGGTCTGAGCTGATTAACCTCATGCAGTTCCCATCCATAAACCTACAGGGAAGAAATTAAGTGGTAAGAGGAACAAGAGGTCCCCGTGAGACTCCCTATGCCACCCAGGCTATTTCCACTTCCTCCTTACTGCTCTCAGTTCCTGAAAATTCACCGATGCAGCCTCCTGCAGACGCAGAACCAGCCTAGTTCTGCATCTGCAGAACTGGGTGCCTAGTGCAAAATGCTGGTTAGTTTCAATTAATAATCTGATGTCCATCTGATGACCAGACAAGGCCCTGTTCATCAAGTCTTGTAAAATCTCAAAAGGAGAGGAGTTGGGCTCCATGAGTTTTTTAGACTCAGAAAAATGCCTTTTAAATCCCTTATGTATTTTTAGTGTCAGCTAACGTTCAAGTGTTGTACAAAAAGGAAGCTATAGATGAATTGTTGTTATATAAAATTCTAGGTCTGAATTTTAAAGATATGGGACTGTTGATTATTCACAATATTCATGCCCTTGGTTTTGTGCTTTCATCTTAAATATGACATAGTTCCTTGTTAGGGGGCTGATGCCACAACTAACTTTCAATGCAGAATCCTGTTTTTCTTTTATTAATCGGGCTTTTTTCTGTTTCAGCTTGCAAATTCAAGTTTTAAGTAGGTCATAATACTGGTTTTTAAAAATTTGACAAAATAAAACCCAGGGACTAATCTGAAGTCAGAAATAGGTTCATTATCATTTTTCCTTATTCATTCATCACATATGTATTGAGCAAGTTCTAGAAGATTCTGAGCACAAAGACAAAAAAAAAAAAAAAGCCACACTCCTTGTTCTTGAGGGGCTCATAGATTAGTGGGGAAGATAAACCCAGAAGCCAATCAGTTTTAGTGCTGCATGATATATGGTACATGTTATCATGAGACAATAGGAATGGTGTTTCAGACAAGCCTGAGCAAAAGTAAAACCCCATCTCTATTAAAAATAGAAAAACTGGGCTCGGCGCCTGTGGCTCAGTCAGCTAAGGCGCCAGCCACATACACCTAAGGTGGAGGGTTCGAATCCCCAGCCCGGGCCCGCCAAACAATAATGATGGCTGCAACCAAAAAATGGCCGGGCGTTGTGGCAGGCGCCTGTGGTCCCAGCTACTCGGGAGGCAGAGGCAGGAGACTCGCTTGAGCCCAGGAGTTGGAGGTTGCTGTGAGCTGTGATGCCATGACACTCTACCCAGGGGGATAGCCTGAGGCTCTGTCTCAAAAAAAAAAAAAAAAATAGAAAAACTGAGGGAAGAGGCTTGCTTGAGCCCAAGAGTTGGAGGTTGCTGTGAGCTATGACACCACAGCTCTCTACCCAGGGCAACATCGTGAGACTCTGTCTCAAAAAAAAAGTATATGCAGCATAATCACAACATTGGTTTATTTTGTTGACATAAAAAGCAGTTAAATATGTCTCTATAAAAAGTTCAAACAGTACATAAGAGCATGACCTAAAAAGGGAAAGTCCTTCCTCCCATCCCTATACCCCAACTTCCCATTCCGTGGCTCCTCCACTTCTCCTCCCCTCCCTTCCCCCATTTATAATGAGAGTGGATATTTCAAGGTCATTTTTATGCATTTGCACACATATATGTGCATGCATTAATGTATGTTTGCTTTTATGTAAATGGGAATGTACTGTACACATTATTCTACAACTTGCTTCCTTTCTGCTTAACACAATGCCTTGGAAATCTGTCCCTAGTTGAGTAGCAGGGACTAATCTCACTATCACAAGTCTCATGTCTGCAGAATTCTAATTTCCTTCTTCCATCCTGTACTTCATTTTTGTTCTTAGCTCGGTTGCTAGCTGAAGCAGAGAACTCCACCAAGTCTCTTCTAGATAAACTTGGTCAAATCTGAGTTTTTCAATCTGCAATAGGGAAATACTTGGTGAAAGTCAACTCCCCTCTCCCTGGGAGTGACCTAGGTGGGTGAGAAGCTCCCATGTTGTGGCTTTGGGGGTGCAGCCCCAGCTTCTGGGCTCAAGACCACAGATGGGTCGGTGGCCTCCTCTCCTGGGATCCACCGACGTGACAGCCACCTCAATCCAATCTCTTCTACTCAGGCTTCAGTGGTCTGGAAACTTCTCAGCCCCACTCCACTTCCCTTTAGGTCAGCCCTTCCCTGTCAGTGCCCTCAGCCTCCCTGAGAGCATCTGGGGACTTTGAGTCTCCCTCAGGCCCTTCCACGGGGAACCTCAACCACTTAGCTCAGCTACATGCTCTGGGCGGGTCCTATTTCTTCTCCATGAGGTTTTTAGCCCCTTGGGACACACATAATCTTGGAGGCCTGGGTCTGCTCTGATCTGGGACACCCCTGGCCTACACCCAGGCCAGTTCCACTATCTCCTATGCTGAGAAAATCCCCAGCTGCACCAAGATTGTTTTTGTTTACTCTCCCCCCCTCCCCATGGGCTTCTTCTAAAAGGCAGGACTGACTAAGCAAGTGTTCATTACAAACTATCATCTAAGAATAAGTTCAAAATTTATGCTCAGAATCCTTTGGGCATTTGGTTTTTGGCCATATATAGAAACCTTTTTATATTTTGATTTTAAAAATTCAGATCTTGCAACCAAAACTTTGTCTTTCAAGATGATTTACGATGAGTTTCAAGAATCTGTTTTGTTTTTCATTTGTTTGTTTTAGAGACAGGGTCTCACTCTGTCACCCAGGCTAGAATGCAGTGGCATGATCATAGCTCACTGCAAATCCTGAGCTCGAGGGATCCTCCCACCTCAGCCTCCCAAAGTGCTGGGATCATAGGCATAAGCCACGGAGATTGCCCTCAAGAACCTATTGTAGAGGCTCAGCGCCCGTAGTACAGTGGTTACAGTGCTGACCTCAAGCGCGGAGAATGGCGGGTTCAAACCCCACCTGGGCCAGCTAAACAATAATGACAACTACAACAAAAAAATGACCTGGCATTGTGGCAGGCGCCTGTAGTCCCAGATACTTGGAAGGCTGAGACAAGAGAATCACTTAAGCTCAAGAGTTTGAGGTTGCTGTGAGTTGTGATGCCACAGCGCTCCACCAAGGGCAACATAGTGAGACTGTCTCAAAAAAAAAAAAAAATCTATTATAAAAGGAAAAGCCAGGGATTTTGGCTTTATATTTTCTATTCTTTCGTCTTTCTGTGTGGCAACAGACATCAGCATTGTCACTGCCTAGGTACACATATCAAATAGAGATAATAGTGGCACCCACTTATAAATGGTTGTCGTGAAGAGTATAATGATTAGTAGACAGAATTCAGTGGTGCCTGGCACATAGTAAGTTCTCAATACACATTATGTTGGGGCGGTGCCTGTGGCTCAAGGAGTAGGGCGCAGGGGGTGGCAGGTTCAAGCCCGGCCCCAGCCAAAACCGCAAAAAAAGAAAAAAAAAACCACCACACACGTTACCTTTATTATTCATTCCTTTAACAACTATGTATTCAGTATCTATTACATGCTAATCTGTTTTTAAAGGACTGAAACAGTAAATAAAACAGATTAAAATACCTGGGCTCATGGAGCTTTCAAAGTAAAAAATATATACATATATGCATTGTGTTTGATGGTTAAAATAACTAAGGAGAAATGTAAAGCAAGGCAGGAAGAAAGGTGTTTAGATAGTATGACCAGGGATCCTCAACAGGGGACATTTGAGTAATAGGCTGAAGGAGAAAGGCCACATGGTACCTGTGGGAAGAGTGTTCTAGGCAGAGCGCCTGGGAGAACCTGCAAGAGCAAAGCCTCCAGTGCAGAAGGTCTGTCAGGAGTTCTGAGAACGAAAAACCATGGGATTATGTTGCAAAATAGCATCCCACTACATTAGTATTTATAGAGAGCTATCGCTTTGGGGGTTTTTGGAGATAGGGTCTCAATCTGTCACCCCAACTAGAATGCAAAGGCATCATCATAGCTCACTTGCAACCTCAAACTCCTGGGCTTAAGCAATCCTCCTACCTCAGCCTCCTGAGTAGCTGAGATTACAAGTGTACACCACCACATCAGCTAATGTTTGTATTTTTTGCAAAGGTGAGGTCTTGCTCTTGCTTAGGCTGGTCTGGAACTCCTGACCTCAGGCAATCCTCTTACCTCCGCTTCCCAGAGTGCTAAGATTATAGGCCTGAGCCACTGCATCTGGTTGGGCCATCTCTCTCTCTCTTTTTTTAAGAGACAGAGTCTCACTTTATCACCCTTTGTGGAGTGCTGTGGTATCACAACTCACCAGCAACCTCCAGCTCCTGGGCTTAAGCAATTCTCTTGCCTCAGCCTCTGGAGTAGCTAGGACTACAGGCACCTGCCACAACACCAGGCTATTTTTCTGTTGCAATTTGGCCAGGGCTGAGTTCGAATCTGCCACCCTCGGTATATGGGTCCAGCTCCCTACATACTGAGCCACAGGTGCCACCCTGAGCCATCTCTTTTTAACTGATTCATGGTATCATGATATAGAAGATGTCAGCAAACTATTTTCTTAGGGCCAAACCCAACCCACTGCCTGTATTTATAAATAAAATGTATAGGAATGCAGCCACACTTATTTAGTTTTATTGCCTATGAGTGTTTTCATACCGTAGACCACATGCCCTGCAAAGCCTGAAATAATTACTATCTGCCTGGTTATAGAAAAACGTTTTCCAACTCCTGGTAGACAGGTATCATTTATTTGACTAGTCCCCTCTGATTCAACAAATTATGTTAATATCTTTTTGGTGGTGAGGTTTAGAAAACTTATTGTAAACTAGTTTGGGGGAAATTGTTGGCTTATTGAAGTGGAAGAGGCAGGCACAGCTGGATCATTCTGGAGACTGGACTATTGCTTTAAAGGTCAGTGTTCCTGGCTGGGTGCTGTAGCTCAGTCATTAGGGTGCCGGCCACATGCACTGGGGCTGGTGGGTTCAAACTCGGTCCAGGCCTGCTAAAACAATAAAACAACAACAACAACAACAAAAATAGCTGGGCGTTGTGGCAGGCACCTGTAGTCTCAGCTACTAGGGAGGCTAAGGTAAGAGAATCGGTTAAGTCCAAGAGTTTGAGGTTGCTGTGAGCTGTGATGCCATGGCATTCTACTGAGGGTAACATAGTGAGACTCTGTCTTAAATAAATAAATAAATAATAAAGGTCAGTGTTCCCAGCTCTTGAGCAGCTTCTGTGTGTGTGCTGGCTTCATTCCACTGACAAGTTCCCCTCGTGTGCCAGGGAAGATGGTCACTGTGTGTCCCTGGCTTAACAACCACTTTGCAGAAAGAGCTCCCCTATGGCAGGTCTGAGACTGGCCCTGCTGGGATCAAGTGCACAGCCCTGGCCCTATCACTAAGTCCAGGGAAATGAGATGCTGTGATTCGTCAGGCCTGGGTTTGTGCTTTCTCCATACCCAGATAGAGGAAGGAATAATTGTGAGTGACAGCTTCACCATTTCATAAAGAGCTGGAAAGAGGTGGTTCCCCAAAGGAAGAAATGTTGAGATTACAAAACAGCATGGGTGACTTTTCCCTATTAAAAACAAACTTTTGATGAACTGCTTTAGTCTTTTTACGCAGACGTAATTATTACCTGTTGGTGCTTTTGAGTCGTCCAAGTTAGAGTGGGAGGCAAGGCTGGGATAGCTTTGTCTCTCCAATCATTGAATGAAGAGTGCCCTGGGACAGGCCTTGGGTGAGGGAGTTTCTTCCACTGAGGATAATTCCTGGAGAGGCTGGCACCTAAGGGCTGTCAGCCAGCAATATTCTCAGCAGTGGGAAGAATAAATCCTCCAGGACTGGAGCAGAGCCAGCCTGCATTACGCTGGCTTATACTTATTAATATGGGAATTGCCTGTTCATAGTTGTTCCATTTCCTTATTGATGGGTAGTGGGCCTTTTTTCTGGATGTTAATCCTTTGTATGTTATATGTGTTGCCAATATTTTATCTCAGTCTATTTTTCTTCCTTTTGTTAAGGGATCATTTATTTGTAAGACTGATTACATTTCTAGATAGTCAAATTACTTCATCTCTCTTCTCCAACACATAAAAATACTTTATATTTTCTTTGAATATTGATACGCTTATGGTTTTTTAAAATTTTAAGTTCTTTAATTCCTCTGATGTTAAATTTTTGTTCCTAGTATGAGGTAATATTCCAGAATCATATATTTGGTAAACTACTTTCTATAGACTGATATGAAAGATTATACTTACCAGAATTTAAATTCTTATTTACACGGGAATTTCTTGACTCCCTAATTACAGCAATCTATCATATATTCTTTTCTTAATACCTGTTTTAAAAATCACTGGTTTTTTTTTTGAGACAGAACCTCAAGCTGTCGCCCTGGATAGAGTGCTGTGGCATCACAACTCACAGCAACTTCCAACTCCTGGGATCAAGTGATTCTCCTGCCTCTGCCTCCCAAGTAGCTGGGACTTTAGGCACCGGCCACAACAATAATGTTGTCATTATTGTTTAGCAGGCTGGGCCTGGGCTTGAATGGGCCGGGCCTGGGCTTGAATCGGACAGCCCTAGTACCCTAACCACTGAGCTACGGGCACCGAGCCTATTTCCTTCACTTTTTAAAAAAAAATTATAGCAATGACTTCCAATATGTTATTGAATAGGAGTAAAAAGAGGAAGAAATTCTTGCCTTAAGGATGATGTTAGCTATAGGTTTTTGGCAAACATTCTGCATCTCACTGAGCAAGTTCCCCTCTATTCCTAGTTGGCTGAGAGTTTTTGCCATAAAAGGATGCTGGATTTTGTCAAATGCTTTTTTTCTGTATTTCTTGAGATGATTATGTGGCTTTTATTCATTCTATTAATGTGGTATATCACATTTATCTATTTGTGCATGCTGCACCATCCTTTTACCCCAGGAATAATTCCACTTCATCAGGTGTACGGTCCTTTTAACATGCTGTTAAATTTGGTTTGCTAGTATTTTGTTGAGGATTTTTGCATCTATATTCATTAGGGATACTGTCTTGATATTTTCTTTTCTAATAGTGTCCTTGTCTGGCTTTGGTATCAGCCAGACAAGGACTGGCTTCTTTTTTTTTTTTTTTTTTTTGAGACGGATTCTCAAGCTATCCCCCTGGGTAGAGT
Source organism: Galagoides demidoff (assembly GCA_963574575.1). Taxonomy (NCBI): domain Eukaryota; kingdom Metazoa; phylum Chordata; class Mammalia; order Primates; family Galagidae; genus Galagoides; species Galagoides demidoff. The sequence continues at coordinate 116 of CAUYQV010031733.1, read as the reverse complement.
GCCATGGCATCACAGCTCATAGCAACCTCCAACTCCTGGGCTCAAGCGAGTCTCCTGCCTCCGCCTCCCAAGTAGCTGGGACCACCCGCGCCCGCCACAACGCCTGGCCATTTTTT
>CAUYQV010031731.1:0-18442 GCA_963574575.1 Galagoides demidoff | reverse complement strand
CCTCCCAGATTGGCGAGGTGCCTGTGGCTCAATTGGCTAAGGCGCCAGCCACGTACACCTAAGGTGGTGGGTTTGAATCCCCAGCCCGGGCCCACCAAACAACAATGATGGCTGCAACCAAAAAATGGTCGGGCGTTGTGGTGGGCACCTGTGGTCCCAGCTACTTGGGAGGCGGAGGCAGGAGACTCGCTTGAGCCCAGGAGTTGGAGGTTACTATGGGTTGTGATGCCATGGCACTCTACCCAGGATGGCTTGAGGCTCTGTCTCAAAAATAAAAAACAAAAAACAAAAAGACCTCACAGATTTTACAGATTATAAAATTCAGATCTGTGTCACCTGATTTGGCCAAAGCCAGATGGCTGATGTCCTGCCTTCTAAATGTTTGCCGTCTCGCCCAGAATGACTGGTCTTTCTCACAGGCACATCTCCCTATGTGTCCTTGTAGTGACTGATGTTGTGATCATTCCTGTTGATTCTCCATAAAGTACTGGATTTATCTGTTCTCTTATGAAGTTCTGTATAGACAAATCAGTCAGCTTCAGCCTTTCCTTCACCTTACAAGGCAGTATCAGCAGAAAGCACTCAGTAGTTGTGACTTAGGGACTCAGGTGGGCAAACCCATAATGCACACGCACATAGGCACACACATGCCTTAGATCTCAACATCTCAGCTTAGTTGGCAGGGTCGCTTCTGTGTTCTTTTTGCTTCTGAATATGCTTTAGGGTTAAATTAACAATGAAGCTAATGAGATCAGTCATTCCTGAAAAGGATGATATTAGCCATCCTTTACTGAATGCCTGACTCAGTGCCAGGCTTTCTACGGATCTGCAGGGATGTTTTCTCATTGAACACCTAGCTCTGCCCAGTGAGGTAGATGCCATGGTCATTGCCATTTCATCATTTAATTGACTCAGCCTCCCTCTGTCCTATTCCCTACTCTGCTCCCAGCTATCACTTTCCGGTACCTGCTCTTGACCTGGGCTAATGTGGCATGTGGGCTTGCTGGAACTCTATGTCAGGTTGACCTGGTGTGTTTCACATTCATGTCCTGCTCCATCTCTTCCCTAACCCACTGCAAGGTAAATTTCCTTCTCCACAGTGACAGTTTCCCAGATCACATCAAGTCATTGATTTATTTACTCATTTGTGTTCATTCACTCATTCAGACATCCAGCATTTACTGAGGGCCTCCTCTGTGCCAGGAGCTGCTTTCTTTGGAGGTACAAATCCTGGCCCTCAAGGCATTCCTATTCTTCTGGGGAAAGGATGTGTGCACAGACAACTGCAGCTTGATCTCTTACTTGAGGGAAAAATAGGATGCTGTCTGGGTACAAAAGAGGGCTACCCAACCCAGCTTATAGGTGGGAGGGCCAGGGCAGCCTTCCTGGACGAGGTGAATCCTGGGCCAGGTCATGAAGATGGTGAAGAGGGGAGAGAATGGCTGTTTTAGACATCTGGTGTTCTCGATATTCTTGGGCTTCTCTACCCATTTTCCTTCTGGCAACCTAATGCAGAGGACTGACACCAGTAGGTACAAGGCCATCCTGCTCTGTCCTCACAACTCCCACCTCCTTACTTCTTGCCTACTGCCAAATCTTAGATTTTGAGGAGTCTTTATTAATCTGCTTGTTCACTTATTTATTCATTCACAAACATTTGTTGAGAACCTACTATATGCATAGCATTATGACTGAGAGATATCCTGGTCATCACCTTCATGGAAGATCTTACCAGCTCCTCACCAGCCACAGCTTCTGGGGATTTTTGGCTCTTTATTTTTTTCTAGATCTCAGCTCTAGCCTGATTTTTCCCCATGAAGGACTTGCAGATAAACCTTATCTTGGGCAAATGCTTCCGTTCTCTGTCTTACCCTTCCTTCTGTGTTCTCCAGTTGATTTTCCTCTTCATCTCCTTTATCATCCCTGAAAATTTCTTGATGGTAGGGATGGTGTCCCCATCTTTCTGCATTGCCATACGCTGGTAAAGCTGAGTGAGAAAACCTTTTCAATAATAACAAAATTATTCTCCTTTGTTGAGTACCTTCAAGACAAGTATTTTCTAGTCCTCATATCTTGGAAAGGGAGGATACTGTTATCTTCACTTCATAGGTAAGAAAACTCAAAAAGGCAGAGGGATTTTTGCACAATCATGCAGGCAGTTCACAGCAGGTGCGGCACCAGACTTAGGTTTTGCTGCTCCCAAACCCTGATCTTTCCCTCATTATTTTTCAAACTTGGCCGGAATCACCTGGGCAGTTTAGTAAAATGTTTTGATGCCTGGGTCTTTCCCCTAACAGTTCTGGTTAGTTGTTTCTGGGTGTGGCCTGGGCTTTGGAAGCTTTTAAAGCTCCCAGTTGAGTTTGTCAGGGAGCCATGGTGGAGAACCACATTGCCTTCCTACATTTGCCTGGGCGGCGTGTGAGTCTAAGCCCACATGTGTGGATGTCCATGTGATCAGCTGCAAGTTCTTTGTGGCCAGGGCTCTTTGGCCCTGCCTGTGCTCCCCCACCCAGTGATTCCACCACACCACTCACGTGCACTGCCGAGGGTTGTTGACTGTTTAATCAGCTTCTTGGTTCTTGTGTCTCATCCAGGGGATTCACAGATAGGCGGTTGGAGTTTGATCACATCCAGCTGTTCTCATCCTCAGACCCTGTTGACATAACAGAAGAGCCTTATAAACACTCAGAGCACACCCGCTGGTCTGGAGAGTGTTGCTGGTGACCTAGACCCATTGCAAGTGCAGCCTGGGTCGACCTCCCACACTTCTGCCACCCTGCCTGGGAGGGAGGGAGCTGTTTCAAAGTTCCCTAGTGCAATGTTGTGTACTGCCCTGGCTCTACTCAGGAGGGAATTGTGGCTTGCCTAGTCAGTGAGGGTTAGCTCATGTATTTATTTTGTTTCTGTCAAGGGTTCACAGAGGCTTTTTTTGACTCTTAGCTTTATTGGCGAGGCGATGGAGGCACAACTAGGTGAAATGATCTGGTAAATAAATGGATATAAAACCTGTTTCTACCCATTCGTATCTTCCATATCAGAGTCAGGCTTCTGACTCCCAGGGTGGTGCTTTTCCCATTATTTTACAATAGTCAGTCAGTGTGTGGCTTTTCCCACTGGCCTCCACTGAAGCCACCAGCTTCCTTCTCTCCGGTTTACATCTACCACACAGAGATACCCTGGATGCCACTTTCTCCTAGGAGTACTATTTGCTTCTGTAGTGTGGCCTAGGGATGGTTCTGACATCCCTGGGCTCCTCTCGGACCTGCTCAACTGGAAGGAAATTTCTTGAGATGCTACTTAGATACTTCTGGAATCTTCTCAGACCCAATCCTATATCATAGTATTTAGTATTCTGCTTTCTTTCACTGATCAGTAATTCTGTGCCAGGCCCTGATGCAGGCTTGGTTGATACTATGATGAAACACATATTCTGCATCTTATGGGCATAGTCTAGTGGAGATAATATGCAAGTAAAACAATATTTTTAAAATATGGTCCCCAGGTCCCCTGTACTAGATGCTTATTAAAAATGGGTCTAGATTCATGGGTCCTTGTTCTAGATTAACTAGTTCAGAATCTCTGTGGATTAGACCCAAGAAACTACATTTTTGCATGTTCCCTAAGTGAATCGTGGGTGCTGTGAAGTTTGATGACTACAGAAGTGAGCTTGATGGTAATAGTTTCATGTCATATGTAATGGGGCACACTGGGCAGGTGGTAGTTTGTAGGAGTGCAGGTTCTGAGCAGGGACACTCACTGGACCTAGGAGAGCTTCTGGGTGTCATGAGGCATAACTAGGAGCTAGCCACCCCAGCTAGGTGTGGTGGAGAGTCATTTCTCTAGAGATGTGAATGAATCTTAAATATTCTTTCTATAACTCTTACATGACTGATGTTTGCTTAACTCTGAATACACCTAGATCATGCAGCACTATGAGAATCTGGTTGGCTGTAGGTGCCCTCCTGCTACTTTATCTATACACGCGATCTCCTTAGCTCCCAGGATTAACTCCTGTCCTCACTGGGCTCTTCACACTGGAACCCCGTTTTCAGACCAGACCTCTGTATCTCTTAAGGTTCATGACTTGGGTTTGCAAAGTTTGCCCCCTAGAGGTTGGTTAGTGCCCAGCCTGCAGGCTGCAGCTCTGGGAATGATGACAGCCTGGCCAGGTGGTCATGGTGAACTGATTTTATTTTTATTGCAAGGAAGAAGTAAGGTTATTAGGAGGATGGGTGGAAGGAGAAGAGGTAGACAGACAGTCAAGGGAAATAAGTCAGGGAAAGCCATAGTGTTTCAGCGTCAGAGGGCACATGTTGAATATCTGGTCAGAAACCTTTTTTTGGAGATGAAGAAACTGAGTTTCAGAAAGGTGATATGACCCGTCTCAGCCTTCAACTCTAAGGACTCCAATTCCAGATTTCAAGGAAGGGCTTTTTCTGTTTCACTACACTGGGTTGAATTCTTTTCTAAATGTACCCAGAGGGCTTATCATTTAAAGGGATTTTGTATGAAATCCTTTCCCAATCAAATCATGTAGTAGGGCAGTGTGCTTATGTATTCTCCTGAAGCAAGGCTGACCTGAGTTTCAGAGCTTCGTATCACATGTCTTATGTTTGGAATTGAAACGAGCCTGTGTCTGTGAAAGCAGTTGGAGATGTGTAATGTTTTACACCAGTGGTTCTCAAGGTGCCATCCCCACACTAGTAGCATGGGCATTACCTGAGGGCTTGTTAGAAATGCAGATTTGCCAGCCCCATCCCAGGCCCACTGAATCAGAAACTCTGGGGGTGGTGTCAAGCAGTCTGTGGTTTAACAAGCCCTGTGATTTTCTCATACACATTCAAGTCTGAGAACCACTGCTGGCCCTGCATTGACAGAGCAGCCCCTGCAGCTTGTCAGAATAAGGCTTTCAATGTCTCTGATTTTAACTATGTGAGATGAGACAGGGGGAGACAGGAGTGATGGGATTAGTGTCACAAGCCTCAGGTGGCACAGGCAAGATTGTTTCAAAGCTTTGGCTTTTTGCTTGAAAAGCCAAGACAGACTGTGTGTATATAACAGCACTGTCACCCTGTTTGAGTTTAGGAGCACATGCTGAGTGTGGGTCACCATATTATCAGAAAGCAATCTTTTCATGCCTCTCCTAATAAAGCAAAGCTCCCCCAGTTCATTTCTTTGTGTGTTTAAACCAGAAGCCTTGTGGTCATCAATATTACAGTACTTTTCTCCTCCTGCTTCATTGCACTGACTTTTTTGGGGCGGGGGCAGGGGAGTTACTTATTAAATAAAAACAAAACACTATTTCTCTGTAGACTTGAAGCTTCAGGATTTCCTGGTGGACAATGAGACCTTCTCTGGGTTCCTGTATCACAACCTGTCTCTCCCAAGGCCTACTGTGGACAGAGTGCTGAGGGCGGGTATCAGTCTCCACCAGGTAAGCGCCGCCTTCAGCTTTCTCAGTGAGACTGTTGGTAGTTACATTGTTCAAGCACCTGGAAAGAAATGAAAAAAAAAAAAAAACCCTCTCCTTGCAATGATGGTGAAGGAGGTAGTTAGCTGGAGATCCATCTGATTTTACTTTCCTTCTCAGGCTGGAATTGGTGAACCATCTGTAGAGTGGAATGTGCAACCTGGCGTCATGGGCCAGCTGGTTGAAGTAAAATTGATTTCCTGCCTGTCAATTGGTATTTGTGATGACTTCCTCCTAAAAGGGTGCCATTTTAACCTGAGTTAGATTTTTCACACAAAAAATTTCACAGTTCTGAGACAATAACCAGGGTCGAGGATTATTGATCTGGAGCAGGTCTCTTTATAAAGTCTAAGACAGGAGACTTTAAAAACTTATTCTTCTTTTAAAGATAGACAAACGTATAGAAAGAGAATTTTTAAGAATTTATAAAACCAGGAAGGAATATTAGTGTTTATATAGCATGTTAACCTAAGAATCTTAAAAAACAAAAAAAACCCCAAAAACAAACTTGTGCACTTGCTCTGGCAGCATTAATTATTATATAGCTCCTGTGTAGTGGGTAGCAGACCCAGATTGCATGGTTATTGATTTTCCAGAGATGTTTCTCAAGTTAATTCTCTGGCAGAAAGGGGAACTGCTTCCTTGCCCTGTCTCTTGTCTACACATGCTTGTCTTTACAATAAGCAGAAGTGGTGGAAATGTTTATACTTGCAAACAAGGTTTTTGCTTCACATGATCTAGAATTTTTAAAATTAGGAAAATGTGCTTACTGCTTGCCCTTCTGAGACTAGGAAAATATGCTTTGTGTTTACCAATTGTGCGGTTGGGAAATGGGCCAAAGACAGCAGGCTTTTTGAAAATAGTTGCATTTAGCATAATTTCCATTGCCCCCTGCCAATTCATATCTGTCACATCTGATCAGTTTAAAATAAGGGGCACCCTAAGCATGGAGGTGGTCCTTGTGTGGTAATTACAGTTTTCTGGGCTGTCAGTATTTTTAAACAGACATAGTAAAGGTAGGCTGATGATCTGGCAGCAAGGACCAGTTAAAGAAGGAGTAAAACTGAAATGTGCTCGAGTACCTGGCAGCATGTGAAAATGTAATGGAGACCATGGTAGGCAAGATGCTCTGTTGTGTTTAGAAAGCTGCGTGAATTTTGAGAGGGTTTTGGTCCATCATTCACACTGAGTTGTTCTACAAGCAGGTCAGCTTGTACCAATTTAACAGGGGGTAGCAATGATGTAATAAAGAACCTGCATCACATTAATTCAACAAATAATTAATGTTTTAGCACTGTGGATACAAAATGAGCAGAAAAAATAAGGGCTTCTCTTCTTAAAGAGCTTGCTGTCTATTGGACAATAAGGACCATATATGAATAAGAACAGTTTACTTAGGCCCCAAAAGACAAATGAGTAAACACAATATGACCAGGGAGAGGCTTTCTAATAGGTTTGCTAAGGAAATAGATGAGAACGATTTAAAATTGGCCACCAGTGGGATGATAAGAGGACTGGCTTTGTAGCACTGTGCTCTGGGGCAAGTAAAAGGAAGGATTCCAAATTCTGAAATTACTTGAACATAGTTCTGTGCATCAGTTAAATATCTCTACCAACAGATAAATAGGTGGAGCATGAAGGACCCTCCCCATTATTAATTCAGCCCAATCCCAGTTCAAGATATAAATAGTAAAGTAAAGAGGATGTTTTTCCTCTTGTAATGAAAGTGGTTTCAGGAGTTCAGACTCTGGATTCCTCTTTGCTGAATTGTGTATCCCACTATGGAAAAAAGGAGTTGGACTCAGGGTTTCCCTTTGCAAGAGGAACATGAGTGTGCAAAATATTTGTCAAACAAAACCTGCAGGTTTGAAATGTCCTGTGGTTGTTCCTTGTGCCTTGATACCTTTCAGAGTTCCGTAAAGAGAAACAGCGTAGGGGTGTTGCAATGCCGCCATTTTTAACATCTTCCACATCTTGATGTGAAGCTCCCCCAGGGACTGCAAGCTTCCAGTTTCCCGTTTTTGTAACCCAGTTTTGCCTGTGTTTTCCTTTGCATGAAATGCTTCCAGGTGTTTTTGCAAGGCTACCAGTTACATTTGACCAATCTGTGCAATGGATCAAAACTAGGAGAAGTGATTCAGGTTGGCGACCAAGAAGTTTCCAAGCTTTGTGGTCTACCAAGGGAGAGACTGGATGAAGCAGAACGCATACTTCGTTCCAACGTGGACATCCTGAAACCGGTGTTGGTAAGTAGACTCGCTCTGTGGAGGAAATTCAAGCACTAATGCTTTTGGAATGTGAATTTTTTTCTTGGACAACATGACTTTTTTTTTTTTTTGTAGAAAAAATAGGGCTGGCTGAGAGTTTAGTTCAGTGGTATTTTAAGTTTTTTTTTTTTTTTAAAACTTTTGGACCATCTCCTGGGAGCTACATGGGGAAAGAATAAACTGAGTGTAGTTGGGTTCAAGCCCACAGTACCTTGTGCCTGTTTCAATTAGAGAAGACCTGCCTTTTCAAGGTTTTTATATTACAATTCTAAGTAAAAGTTCATCTGAGGAAAGAGTTCCCTAGATATAAAAAAATTATTTTGAAATCATTGATGGGAAGATGAATATCTATTCACATTTAAAAGCCCATCAGAGTGCGGTGCTGTGTGGCTCAATGGAGTAGGGCACGGGCCCCATACGCCGGGGATGGTGGGTTTAAATGCAACCCCGGCCAAAAACTGGAAAAAAAAAAAGCCCATCAGAAAAAAGATACTATGGACTTTCATAGTTGGAAAACCCTGGAATTGAAGGCCTCTTCCCCTGCACCCAATAATTATCTTAATTAAAACAAAACTGCATTCAAAGAAAAAAAACTCCCAACAAAGTTTGATTAGCCTAGAAGTCGAGTAGGTAGTTCAGAGAAGCACTCCATGAGAATACCTGTTCATTCTTAACCAAAGAATGCAGGTGGGCCTGAGGTTTTGGTCATCAGAGTATTGTATATAGTACCAAAACAAATATTTCTCAGGGTTTTTTGAGAGCTCTGGTGAAATGCCCCTCCAACAGAATCATTTAACATCTGAATTCTGTTTTTCTGCTTACCCCATACTACTATGATCTGTCAGTAAGTTCTCTCTTTTTGTTTTAAGATAGAGTCTCACTCTGTTGCCCTGGGTAGAGTGCCGTAGCGTCATAGCTCACAGTAACCTCAAACTCCTGGATTCAAGTGATCCACTTGTCTCACTTTTTCCACTTTTTTAGTAGAGATGGGGTCTTGCTCTTGCTCAGGCTGGTCTTGAACTCTTGACCTCAAGAATCCTCCTGCCTTGGCCTCCCAGAATGCTAGGATTACAGGTGTGAGCCATAGCACCCAGCCAGTAGGTTCTCTTAAAACCAGGGAAAGAGCCAGGTGGGAAGGATGTGCCTGGAGAGAGATGTTCTTCATCATAATAACATGAAATTGTAATTGCTCTGGACTCTTGTGCAGCATGGGCTCTTTATAGAGAGTTGAGTTCTTACAGGGTTACTAAGAATGTTTGGTTTCTGGCCTCTGTGCCTAGATCATATTATGTGACCTTAAAAACATATCTCAGGGTTTATTCTCTCAACTGACCATCAAGTTCTTGTATCCTGTGTGATTCTATAATGCTGCAGCTGCATTGAGATGAAGGTAGTAGTTGAACTGGGTGTATGTGCCTCTGTGGTGGACACCCAAGCTGGTCCCAATGAAGGGCTTAGGCCTAATACTTAAGATCTGCTTTTGTTTGGGTCCAGAAGTTTCAGTATTTCTATTTTATTTTATTTTTTTAAGTACCAAGTGCTTTGTTCAGTGGTTTGGGATTCTCTTGGTTAATGTTTCCGTAGTATAATTTCAAATAAAATATATTTATGTGTGTGGGTGTTTGTAACCCTAAGTAACTGGCCTTAGAGAAGCTCACTTATATAGGCAGTTGCTACATCTGTTGGCCCTTTTTGGATTGTGAGATACAGAGAGTCAAAGGTTATTACAAATGATACAAAAAGTTATTACTGAACCATTTCTTTGGACTGTTTTGGGCTGCTTTTTACTATAAGATAGAAATGCTCATCCTCTCAGTAAGAATGATTCCAATTTTTGAAAGATAGGTATTTTTAGAAGACAGAGTAATTTATTCTGGTGACCATTCATTGTTTTTTACTTCTCTTTACTTTCCTATGTATGCACAACCCAGTAAAATTCCTCTGTTCACATAATGTCTGATTCATACTCAAAGAAGGATGACAGGATAGCCATCACCGACTGACCATTAACAGCCTAGGTTTCAACTTGAAAATATGTCTCTGTTTGGGAGGATTAGCAGCTTAGCACTGCATGTCCCTTCAGAACTGTTAGCTGCATTCAGTCTCATCCTGTTGCGTTGTGGTTGCGCCTTGTGAATCCGTTGATTTTCACTAGGTGCTGATTGAGGTGGCTGCCACGTGTTTCCTACGTAGCTCTTGGGTTTGGAGAGCATCTCATGTTCTGCCCTGGTCTCTCTGCTGTTGCTGAGAGAGCTGTCTCCATAAAGTTGGAAAATGAGGCTCTTACATTAGACTATAGTAAGTGCTCAGGATTATTCTATGTCAAGATGATTTTGGAGGATGACTTTGGGATGAAATGACCTCTAAGCATTATAAAAATGTGACTCTTATTTATTGAATTAAGTAGAGCATTAATTAGAGTACTGGGATTGATATTTGATTTGCATTAAGCAGCTTTTTCTCCAGCCATTTGGTTGAAATTTCCACATTAGTGATGGTAGATGGATGTGGCATGTGATGACATTACACATGGGTGGGTTAATTGTGCCAAGAAATGCAATAGGACCAGCAACCAGATGTCAGGCCCAACATAGGGAGGGAAACTGTTCTGTCAGTGTGTGTTTGTCTATCCAAAACGCATCTTCAGGAGAGACATATTTTGAAACATTTTTTCTCCTTATGTGTGTATGTGTTGTGGGGATGGTAGTGGAGTGTTTCCTTATTTTACAGCCAAAGGTATTGTGACTCTTCCTCCTGGGCCTCCTTCAGTCTATCCTTGGGATGACCCCTGGATAATAGTGTTTGACAACGCAGGGAAAGTGTAGCAGAGTGGAAGTGTCAGCTGGATCTGGGTTCAAATATTGTCTCAGCACTTTGCAGCATTGGCCTCAAATATTTAGCCTCCGTAAGCCTCGCTTACTTTTCTTTTACAAACAGATAATACATGTGTGTATATATCCCTTTGTTGTTATATACACGGTCTGACAAAATTAAGTTCATGAACTTGCCCTAGAATAAATGCTACGTACCTCATTGTTGAATATCACTAGGGTCGCTTTCGGTGTACTCCTCTTGGCCATCTGGTGACTATGGTGGTCAGCCAAGAGTGGCCTTTTTTCTACTTAATCACCTAACCTTTTAACCTCTTTATATGGAGAGCCTGGCATGGGGCCTGGCATATATTAGGTGTTCAATAAATAGAATTTGGTAGTTTAATTGACATGAGCAATAGAAATTATATGCTGAAAACAATTGCTGGCAAGATGATCTTCTTCGATAGACCTGTGTAAGAACTTTCAGAGTCATACCAAGCAAAGAGGTCCTGGGGAGTGTTTCCGTGAAAAACTGCATTCTTTGCCCAGATATTGCCAAGGCCTCATAGCCTATAGATTCTTCTTTACGCCCCAGTTCATACTTCACATGAAAATTAATACTGGATGTCAGAATGCCATTGCATCCTTAAAGTTCTTTGGGAATAAGAGCAGTTTCCATTAGGCATTCTCTATTTTTTTTTTACTTAATAATTTGCTCATTCATTGAACAATATTTATTGAGTGATTATTATGTGTCAGGTATCTTCTAGGAACTGCCCTCAATTTAAAATGCTTGAAGAGTTGGCTTTCTGATGAGTACAGGGTGGGTTGATATATGAAATATTACCTGTGGGGCTCAAGGCCTGTAGCTCAGCAGCTAGGGCACCAGCCACATACACCAGAGCTGGTAGGTTCAAACCCAGCCCCGGCCTGCCAAACAACAATGACAATTACAACCAAAAAAATACCCGGGTGTTGTGGCAGGCACCTGTAGTCCCAGCTACTTGGCAGGCTGAGGCAAGAGAATTGCTTAAGTCCAAGAGTTTGAGGTTGCTGTGAGCTGTGATGCCACGACACTCTACAAAGGGTGACGTAGTGAGACTGTGTCTTAAAAAAAAAAAGAAATATTATCTCTGGGATATATGCACTCAGTCATTAAGGGAGATATATTACTGAGTGTTTACAGTATTTGTAAGAGGCATTCAGGGCCCTCTCAAGATGACTTCCTGTGTCTTACTACTCAGCAGGGTGGATTTAGCTACATGAGTGGGTTGGGCATGTGGACTTTCCCTTCATTTTCCCTGGCATCCTTCCTGAAGGCTTATATACCTTTCCTAGAGGAAGGAGGGATGTCTGTGGGGGAGCCTCTCTCTGCTGTCCCACAGAAACCTCCAATTTGTTTTGGACTGTAGGAAGGGGCCATAATAGCACATTTTGGCTAGAGGGATTTATGTGCTTCTGTTGTCAAGGTCTTGATGGTTGTATTAGTTTTGCCTTTGCTGCTATAACAAATAACCGCATACTTGGCTTAAAGTACTCTCACAGTATTGAAGGCCAGAAGTCTGGGTACAATGGGGCTCACCTGGTGAAACCACTTCTTTAAGTCTCATGAGGCTGATAACATCAAAATGCTCATAGGACTGGGTTTCTTTTTAGAGGCTCTGAGGATAAATTTGCATTCAAGCTTATTCAGGATGTTGGCTGGATTCAGTTCCTTGTAGCTGGAGGACTGAAGTCCCCATTCCCTAACTGGCTGTCAGCAGGGGCTGGTCTTTGTTCCTGGAAGTTGCCAGCATTCCTTCCCATGCTTTTCGAATGTCCTTTCTACGGCAAGGGGATTGAGTCTCACACTGTGAAAGTTCAGCATGGGGCTGGTGTAGCTATGTGGAGTTTGGCGAGAGGAGGAGCAGGGAGACGTGACACTGAACAGGTGGGCAAAGGTCAGCTGAGGTGTGGCAGAATCTTCTCCAGCCATGTGAGGACACTGGGCCTCATCCTAGAGCATGGGGAGCCACAGACAGGCTGCAGCAAATACAAAGCACGGAGCATCTCTGTGAACTCGAGTGACCTTTGAAGCAGGCCCTGCCCAGTCCATCTCTCATTCTACTCATGTACTTCTCCCTTCCTTTTAGTTTTTCTTCAAGCTAAATAAACATTTACTGGGTGCCACGTTGTTAGGTGCATAGAACTATGCTAGACACTGAGTTGAAATAAGAATTAAAGTTAAATTGACTTTGCCCGGTTACTACCCTTTTTATTTTTTAGTTGTTCATGACTTAACCATTAAGCTAGTGAAGATAGAAGAAGTATAATGAAGTCGTCTGCTAGACTCAGGACAAATGGGGCATGTGGCCATTTTCATTCTGGGGCCACTGTCCTAACTGTCATGCTTTTAGAAAATGTCACTAGGCTGTGATTAACACATTTTGCAGAAGTGGGTGGGAGGTTTTGAGTAATAGAGCACGCATTTGTGTGTTTTTCCTCTAATGACATTATGGTATTTAGTCATGATCTAAAAATAGTGAATAATACACAAATTCCTGTTAATGCAACACAAAAAGTGCAGTCCCTCACTCAAAGTTTTATTTTCCCTCTTTTTTCCTCCTTTCCTTCCTTCATATGGGAAAATCATTTGCCTCCTATTTACAGTGGGGACCTATATGAGTTCATAGCCAAGAGAATGTTCTTGGCTTGGAAAAATAATAGTAGGAATTCCAAGCCATGAATTGTTTACTGGAGCTCTTTGAAAATATGATTTGGCAAGCTTTGCCTGCCTTTGTCAAGTAAGTATGAGCAGGAGGCCGTAGTTAATAGTAGGTGTAGACATGTGATTCTCAAAGTGTATTTTGTGGTCTAATTTTGAAGCCTGAATTAATTTCTGGCCTTAATTTTACCCAAGGAAGTCATCTGTCTTTTGGATTAGATATGTACTCAAGCCAACATAGATTCTTTACCCTTTCTTTGTTCCTGCCCAACTAACCACCTTCTCTTATCTTACATTGAATTAAGAAGAAAATTATGAAATAATTCAAATGCACAATGTGGTACATAGAGTAACAGAACTTTTGTCCTATCATCCATCATTCTGCACTGCTAAATTCAGATTCTGTTTAAGAAATATGAAAAACATTACAGGTGTAGCTGATGCCACCTGTTATCCCAAGCTCTAGTCTTCAGAGATAACTCCTGTCCTGGAGTTGGATGTCTTCTTACCATATATATTTACATTCTGTTCAGAACCATAGATAGGTTGACTTCCATCTGTCTGTTTGTTCACACTGCATAAGAGTATATCTTCTGCTTTTCTTTTTTTTTTTTTTTGAGACAGAGTCTCAGGCTGTCCCCCTGGGTAGAGTGCTGTGGCATCAAAGCTCACTGCAACCTCCAACTCCTGGGCTCAAGTGAGTCTCCTGCCTCCACCTCCCAAGTAGCTGGGACCACAGGCGCCCGCCACAATGCCCGGTTTTTTGGTTGCAGCCGTCATTGTTGTTTGGTGGGCCCGGGCTGGATTCGAACCCGCCACCTTAGGTGTATGTGGCTGGCGCCTTAGCCACTTGAGCCGAGTCCACTTTTCTTTTCATTCAACATTATCTTTTTGAAATTTATACAAGTTACTACATGTGCCTCTGGTTATTTTTTTTCACCCCATACCCCCTTAGCAAAGCAGTGGTTAATTTTAACTGCTGCATAGTATTTCATTTTTATACTAAAATTTAAAAAATTTATCTTTCTAGTTTTCAGATTACTTTTTTTTCAGGTTATTTGTGGTACAGTGTTAACTTTTAAACGTAAGATTTCTTTTTTTTCCTCCATTTTGTTTTCAGTTTTTGTGTTTTATTTAAGAAATCCTTTCCTACCCCAAGTTCCAAAGTGTATTTTCTCCTATGTTTTGAACTTTGATTTTTTTTACTTTTAGTTCTTTAGTTGGCCAAGAATTTACTTTTATTCAGTGGTGTGAGATGGAAAATCTTTTGTTATATGAATAGCCGGGTAGTTGTCCCAGCAACAGTTGTTGAATAGCCTATCTTTCCCCTCCTAATTTGTAGTGTTAATTTTGCTGATTTGTATCAGTCCCTTCTCTGTATTTTATAATAGCCAGGCAGACAAAAGTAAAATGAAATCTTGAGCAAAATATCCAGATAATCAAAGCTTTAAAACTTAATGCTGAATTTAATTATCTGTGCTTTTTAAAACCCTATGTGTATGTCAATCCTTGCCTGTTTGTGTAACTCCAGGCACCATTTCTTTGAAAATTGTAATTTGTTTGTATTGACTACGGATTACCAATACTTTTAATGAAGACTGAATATTTAATCTCAAATGAAAGACTAAAAAGGATCCTGATAATGGCACTGACTGTTTTACTTTATACTTACGGACGGTTTCAGCCAATGTTTCCCGTAGAGACCAAAACTAAAATCAGTCAAACAAGTAAATCCAAAACACAAACTGTGGACTGCAAAGTCGTATTGTAAGAGATGGTGTAGAGTGGGTGTCTGCTTATGTAAAGGTCTGATAATGCTCAGCAGATTTCATGAGGTCCTTATGTTTATGTCATTGTCAACTATATCCATGGGCTAAACAGCTGTGCTATTGGCCCTGCTCTGTGCGTGGAGTTTTGCTGAATTGTGAGCTTTTAAAATAAGAAGAATAAGTTTGCTGCAAAGTCAAATCATTTAAATTGAAAAAACCTAAAGGAAAAATTATTAGGTATGAAGATGTAAATTTATTCAAATAGAGAAGACATTCTAAGAAGATCAGAAACTGCTCTGTGATTTGTCCCCTTCAGGGGACAGATGACTGGTACTGGTGATGGCGGCAGTGGGGCAGTGTTGGGGCTAGGGTCTTTAGAAACCTCTTTTACACTTGGCAACTATTGTGCCTGACTGGTGTAACACCATCTTGGAGACTTGCTGGGGCCTCTTCTCACTGCTCTGCCATCTGACGCAGATGGTCGTGGAATGCGCAGCCACTCTGTGCTAGGCTCAGAGAAGAGAGGCTGTGTGAACATTGTCCAAGTGCCAGGACTTAGTTGCTCTCAAACTTCAGTGTGCAAGAGGATCCCCTGAGGATTCCTGGATCCCTCTTTTAGCTTCTGACTCAGTAGGTCTCAGGTGGCAGAGAACCTGCGTATTTAACAAGCACCACAGGTGGTTCTGATGCAGGAGCTCCCCAAACCACACTGTGTGAGTGAAGCCTGGTCGTTCATAACTTTCTGCTATGATTTTGGTTGCATTTGAGCACAGCAGGTACTATTGTTAATTAATATATCTTTTTAAATAAACCTACTCATTTTGGATAAACAGTATCACTTACTAGAAATAGAAGGTACACATGAATATACATTAAGATAAAGATGTGCATATATATATGTGTGTGTGTGCTTATATATGTATACAAGGTCAGACAATTAAGTTCACAAACTCTTCTTAGAAAATGTGCTGTATACCTCATTGCTGAATATCACTATGGTCCCCTTTGAAGTACTCTGCTTTGGGAAGCTATGCACCGATGCCAGTCCTCCCTTCAAAGCACTTTTTCTAGGGTAAGTTTAAGAATTTAAATGTCAGACCTTATATGATGACAGCTCTAATACACACCTAGTTAGAGATAATGAGTATTTCTTCAAGTTTTTCAATTTAAATTTAACTTTAGGGCAAGTTAATATATGTAAGATACCTATGTATATGTATTTTATACATATATGCATACACACATAACATAGATATTTGCTATATTATATATATAAAATATGGCATACATATTATATATATTTGTATTGCATATTATATGTAGCATATATATTTATAATATGGTATACACATGTATAATATACATCCACTTAGCATTATCCTGTTTTTAGTATTCGGCAAGTACTGTGTAAAAGAAATGAGTTAAAGGGGACACAAGGTGTTTTATCTTAAGGCTTCTGGAATTAGGATGAGGATGTCTTAACCTTGCAATAAAGAGTATTTTTAATTTTAGAAATAAGACATTACAGCATGGCTGTTGTGCTGTGGGATGATAACTCTAGCTCTCTACCCAGCAGAGGGAGGATAGCAAAACAGAAGGGAAAGTTTGAGAGCTCAGTAAGAAACGGAAGAAGTTTGTTTTTCTTTTCTAGAATTGGAAAAAAAACAAAAGCCCTCCAGTTTTGGCAGTAAACTTTTAGGGAAGGGAAGAAAAAGGTAGGAGATGAAATTGTTGACAATTGTGGGGCTTTACCGGTGTGCCAGGCATTGTGCAATGGGCTTTGTTTGGGTTCTCTAATTTAATGTTCATGAAAACTCTGTGAGGTGTGACAGCCTTTTAAACTCTGCTGTGTGATTGAGTGAATGGAGGCACGGGGAATTTGAGTCATTTGCCTGGGGTAGTCACCCCAGGTCCCTATGGCCAGAGAATTAAGAGGGAGGGTGATTAACAGGAATCATAAAAATCCTATTTTCATTTAGATTTTATAAAAGAAATGGATTGACTGCCACATTTTTTTTTGAAGTTTTTTTTTTTTTTTTTTTTGGCTGGGACCGGGTTTGAACCCACCACCTCTGGTATATGGGGCCAGCGCTCTACTCCTTTGAGCCACAGGCACCGACCTGACTACCACATTTTAAGTTTTAAAAATATATGTTAATTTGTTATTTTTGTTTGTCTGGGTTTGTTTTGTTTCTGGTATGTAATGCTGCACATCTGTCATAGTGTGGGCCTCCTGCCAAACACAAAAACACTTTACCTTGTAGCTTTCAGTGACAACTTCTCAGTTTGTGACAGTTTTCCTTCCTGCTGGCTCTCTGGGGGTTTGACTTCTAGCATGGTAACTGTTAGTTATAGGGAACTCAGGCTGGGCATGGTGGCTCATGCTTATAATCTCAGCAGATTGGGAGGCTGAGGTAGGAGGACAGCTTGAGGCCAGGAGTTTCACACCAGCCTGAATTTTGGCCAAATAGCAAGGCCTCTGTCTCTATAAAAAATAAGAAAAATTAGCCAGGCGTAGTGGTACACACTTATAGTTCTAGCTACTAGGGAGACTGAGGCAGAGAAATCACTTAAGCCCAGGTATTCAAGGCTGAAGTGAGCTATGATGATGCCACTAAATTCTAGCCTGAGTGACAGTGAAAAACACCTTGTCTCTGTTAAAAAAAATTTTTTTTTAAAAAGTGAACCGAAAGAGAGAAAACAAAGACAAGACATACCCCATCTGTTTTTGCTGATGAATTGCTCTCCATGGAAGGAAGAGTTGTTAACATAATCTGCATGTTACGTGGTAGAGACCTACCTGAGTACAGCATCATGTGAGACCATGTAGGTCCTTCTGAAGACTGAGTGTAAGAATACTGGGACTCTGATGAAGAAATGCCATTCCAAAAGAGCTAATGCGTCAGGCTAGGCAAATTCTCTCATAGAACCTTCAAGCAGATTTTCTCAGAAATGCACATTTAGAATAATGCTGGGATGTTATGATGATCATGATGATTCTGAATCTTCTTCATTTGGAGATCTTTGCTAAAAGGAACTATCCAGGCTGCCATTTCCCAGAGACAGTGAGTCCCATCCCCTTCCAGCCATTCTCTGTGTAGTCTACATTACAATTTCATAGCAATCTCTGGTATGACAAATATTCTCTATATTTCGGAGATGTTTGATGTGATATTCAGTGAAACAATGCCCATAGAAATAAGGAAAGATTTTTCCCCCCTGGCTCAGTGCCTGTGGCTCAATCGGCTAAGTCGCCAGCCACGTACACCTAAGGTGGTGGGTTTGAATCCCCAGCCCGGGCCCACCAAACAACAATGATGGCTGCAACCAAAAAATGGCCGGGCATTGTGGCGGGCACCTGCGGTCCCAGCTACTTGGGAGGCGGAGGCAGGAGACTCGCTTGAGCCCAGGAGTTGGAG
>CAUYQV010031727.1:0-13826 GCA_963574575.1 Galagoides demidoff | reverse complement strand
GGTCCCAGCTACTTGGGAGGCAGAGGCAGGAGACTCGCTTGAGCCCAGGAGTTGGAGGTTGCTATGAGCTGTGATGCCATGGCACTCTACCCAGGGGGATAGCTTGAGGCTCCGTCTCAAAAAAAAAAAAGAAATAAACATACCACCCAGAAATGAAAGTGGAGAAATGAACAGTATTCACCAGCCATCTCCCTCCAAGTTTTGACAGGGATATTTGGGGAGGGCTTTGGAATGTCACAGGGAGTGAAGTTTAGATTTAAGCCCATGCTATTTGTCATGTCTATCCACTGTGAGATTGTCAGGTCCAGAGAGGCCAGCATGTGTGACTCTTGCAAATATCTGCATCCCTGGTGCAGAAAAGTAACCGTCCAATGTGTGGGTTTTCAGGGCCTGGGAAGCCAGCAGTGATGCCTTGATAATGTGATTGTGAACTGGAGCTATCAGGGTGCAGTCACATACAGAGAGACCAAGGGTAAACTTTGCAAATCCTTCCTCTCCGGTTCTTGTGCCTTTTTTCCAAAAATATGTCAGAGAGTTTATTCATCTGGCAGTGTGTGCCATGTGGCTGGACAGCTGCAACCCCCCAGTCCACCTTTGAAGGCTGGGACAGGCTTATCTTGGAGATCAGGATAGTGGCCAACTGGTTTTCAGTTCAGATCTGTGGTTGGGCAGGCTCAGAGTCTGGGTTCCAATTCGAGTGAAACTATATTTTGAGCTTGCATATGGATCCCAGTCTGGGCTGCTCTTTTGCAGATCAAGGATCAAGAAGTGAAGTGCTCTAGAAGCTGAGGGTTGAAAAGCAAGGGTCCAGGGTGTGGCTGGGTTGCAGATTTGAGGACAGGAAGGGATTCAGGTGACCTTCAGGCTCAGCTCGGAGGAAGTTAGATCTGTAATTGGATGTCAAGTTAGGGTGGAATGGCCATGACTTCCGTGGACATATGCGTTTTTAATTGAGTAATTTAGCCAATTTCCTTGATAGAGTACAGATGCCTTGATCTCTTTTTAGTTAAGAAGGCAAATTAGGGCGGCACCTGTGGCTCAAAGGAGTAGGGCGCCATATGCCAGAAGTGGTGGGTTGAAACCCAGCCCCACCAAAAAAAAATGCAAATTAATAAGATCCCAAGATAAGCTCATTTAAAGCTGCAGATATTTGTGTGTATATGTGCATTTCATACTGTTGATGTTAAAGCTTAGTTTTGTAATATATACAGAGTGTCCACCAAGTTCACATGCATTTTAAAACAGGCAACTATTTTCAATTGTACACAAACTTTATGAAGCCCGCGTACAACCCAGGTGTATAGAGACGCTGTAGGACATGGGTAGAGACATTTCACAAGTTTCTTCTAGACATGAGAAAGGTACAGATTAGAGGTGGGGGCCAGCAGACATAGCCCCTACATAGAGGAGGGAGCGGAGAGGCAGACAGGTTCACCCAAGAGCTCTGGGCTGTGTCCAGGACGGGAAGGGCCTGATAGGAAACTTGCAAAACACCACACACAGCAAGAGGTTAAGAGTACAGATTTAATCTCAATCTGTAAATACGTAAATTCGGGAGTGCAAAAGTGTTTAAAATAGACATAGCCTGAAAAACGGAACCAGTCTGCTGGGGCAAACCCACACTCAGAGACAATCTCTGCAGCTCCAAACGGGCTGGTCTAGGGCGAGTGTCAATTTGTCATCTTAGCTGCAAAGGGGTCAGGCCAGGTGGATCCCACCAAGTCAACTGGCTAAGTTAGTGCATTACCAAGCGACCCAGCCTGATGTCTTTTGTGCCCCCCCAAACTACTTCTTGTTACGGTTACTACCCTTCTACGTTTCTGTGGCGTAAAAATATGCCTAGGTTATTAACTTTTTCCTTCTCCACCTCTTCCTAATTACAATTTTAACTCATCATTTTTATACACGGGCGAAGGCTCCCGTGCAGCATTCCTGGTTCCCAGTTGCATTCTAGAACGAAAATAACACGAGAAAAATAAATGTCAGGGCAAAAAAAAATCTAAAATAATTTGGCTTACCTAGCAATGCTAACTTTTCCAGCTTGCCCTATTTTTAACTACTGGGAGGCTCTTTCTGTTTAGATATTAATATTGTTTTTTTTTTAACGTCGGTCCTAGGCCTAAATTTCTTGCCCAGGTAAGATAGCACTGAGATACTGATTGATGAAAGCCCAGATCCCACGGGGACTGGGCAAGAATGTGTTGAGAAATAGAAAATGTCACGTCATCACATTTAGTACGCAGGCTCGGGGATCCGGGAGGCTACTGATCTGACGAAGTTGCAATATTAAATCTGCTGACGTCTTTGTTTCTTATGCATTGCTTATATAGTATTAGGGGCCATGTTTCCTATTTTAAAATCTCTCATTTCTAATACTCATTTATAGAAACAAAGCCATACTTCATGAGGATTAAAGCTGTGCCTACAACTTTGTTTTAAATTTACTTTCTTAAACCAGTGGCGGCTTTAAAAAAAAAAACACTTTCATATTTTATAATAACATTCTTCTTAAAAATTCCTATGTTCGGCTCGGCGCCTGTGGCTCAATCGGCTAAGGTGCCACCCACGTACACCTAAGGTGGCGGGTTCGAATCCCCAGCCCGGCCCGCCAAACAACAATGATGGCTGCAACCAAAAAATGGCCAGGCGTTATGGCGGGCGCCTGTGGTCCCAGCTGCTTGGGAGGCTGAGGCAGGAGACTCGCTTGAGCCCGGGAGTTGGAGGTTGCTGTGAGCTGTGATGCCATGGCACTCTACCCAGGGGGATGGCTTGAGGCTCAGTCTCAAAAAAAAAAAAAAAATTCCTATGTTCGTCTACTTCTTCATTGAACTGCATATTAAGGGAGTTAAGAACAGGACTCCAAGCCTGCCTCATACGGCATGTTCAATTTACTGCGTTACAAGAAGCTAATTTTGTTGTCTGGAGCAGAATTACCTAATAGCTACTTTGGCACTAATAAATGAGGAAAACGGTAGAATCATATCCTTGTGAAGATTTACAGCCACAAAGAATTTCCATTAGTGTTCAATATACTAAAAGGAATATATAACCAAGTGACATTCCCTACTTCTATTCTCTTTTTTTTTTTTTTTTTTTTTTTACTGAGCTGAGCAAAATAGGCTCTATATTGAGAAATTACTTTAAAACACCTTCTTCCATCATTCTATTATAACCTATCAGGGCACTGGAGAAGCTGTTAAAATATAAAGAACGAAAATAATAAATCACGAAGGCAAGGTTATTGCTCGAAAAGTCTGCCTGAGATGGCGGGTGAAAGGGAAAAACTCACAGTTCGAAATAAAGATAAAAGGTTGGGTATACAGCTATGATTTAATAATAATAATAATAAAAAAGTCGGTCTGGGTGTTATAATGTCATGCTAACTTGTTCATGTGTTGCTGTGTTACTTAAAGACTATTTCATGTTCAAAGCAATATTTCCTAATAATTTCCGATTAAAAGAACCAGAATAGCGTAACCAAGCGCCCCAACCAGTAAATGAATTCAAATAAAAGCAAATACCAGAAAGTTTACAAGAATCAGATTGAGTTTCCCAAAGGAACTGTTCCTACTGAGCTATCAAAGACTATAAAATCACGTTGAATAAAATATATTGGGGAAAATGTAGAAGAAAACTGGAGAGTGATTCCGAACGTAATCAACAGTGTGGTCAAGGGAGCAGATTAAAATGAGAAAGAAAAAGTCCTTGAGTCTTTCGACCTAAGAATACAAGACACCCAAAGAACCAAATCATCTCCTAAGGTCTTACTCTGTTTTTCTTTGCTTTTCCTTCTTTTTCTGAGACAGAGTCTCAAGGTGTCACCGTGGGTAGAGTGCCACGATGTCACAGCTCACAGCAACCTCAAACTCTTGAGCTTAAGTGATCCTCTTGCCTCAGCCTCCTAAGTAGCTGGGACTACAGGTGTCCGCCACAATGCCCAGCTATTTTTTGGTTATAGTTGTCATTGTTGTTGTGGGCTGGATTCAAACCCGCCAACTCTGGTGTATCTGGCTGGCACCTTAGCTGCTTGAGCTACAGGCTCTGAGCCTTACCGTGTTGTTTGATGTGATTGAGGACTGGTTAGAAATTCAAAGATTAACCAATGGCTGATTTATCAAAATGTATCCACCTTGCTGACGGTTGAAAATTGAGGAAGGGAAAAAGCAGGATTAAAATTCAAGACCACGTACAAAGTCCAATGAAAATGGCATAGCGATTAAAAAAATTAAAATAACAACTTCTATATCATGAGAGTGGATCGATTTCAGAATGCAGGATTTTGAGCAAACCGGAAGCTCTTACGTGATGAAAACATTTCTGCAAGTTGAGTTTTCTAAATTAAAGAGAACAGATAACTTGGGGTGGTGGGGGGCCACGTCACACAGGAGACTACACTCAATTTTTCCTGATGATACAGGTAGCATTACTAGCAGAAGATTATAATTTAGACTGGTAGACTGGGAAAGGGCATGAAATTAATGTCAATATGGTTCTTAATTAGGCTTTTCCTGCAGGAGCTCTATAAATGGGTAGAGGGGTATATAGTAAGAAGAATTATAGAAGACATCCCCCCAAGATTTCTATTCCCCTCAGCAATTAAATACAACATGAATCCAAGGACTTTAGTGAATTGCCTTTGTAGATATAATTAGGGTCAGCAGACTGCCCAAATCAAGATATTTTGATTGTCCGAAAATATCCAATTTGAGGTTATCTAATATAACAATGGAAGCCTTAAAAGCCAAAATATATATATATATATATGAGGCGATAGAATAATTGGTCATGGACAGGAAAAAAACTGGCAAGAAGGGGCGTCAGAGAAATTCAAAGCATTAGAAGCCGCCATGCTGGCTTTGAAGATGAGCCCAAGCATCACTGGGGTCCTCAACTTCAGGGGCCTCTGAGTGAAGAATTTTCCAGTTCCTTGGGGATCATTGGGAGAAAAGAATTTCAGAACACACTACATGAAGCAAAGGAAGGAGTTTGAAAGCGAAAAGGGCACTCTTGAGAGAGCAGAGTGGCTGGACAATAGCAGGTGTACCGCAGGAAGTAGCTTTTGGTCTCAAGTGTAATTGAGGATAGGAATGGTCAAGGATAAAAGCTCGGCTTTTACTAAGAATTAGGGAACTAATTTCTGGAACTAGGTTCCTTCCCATACCCATTATGTGGGTGTGGTTGTGTCACGGTGATTTCAACAGTGGAGACATATTAAGAGCACAGTGAAATGATAAAGTATTAGCCCAAGTTTAGATAAAGGAACCGAGATGGCTGGTTGAACCTGGTCCTTGCTTGTGTTCATGAACCCACCTTAGTTAAACACCTGCTCCTACTGAGCAAGCCCCTGCCTCCCGCCTCAACTGTGACATCCAGGAAACAGAAACCCACCCTCAGGCAGCGCCCGTCAAGGAAATAAGAAACCCCGACCACTTAAAACCGAGTTCCGCCAAACACCCACATTTTCCTGGAAGTGAATTCATCCCTGGAGGCTCCAGGAAGCAAACCTTGTCCTGCCAACATCTAGATTTCCTCATTGAGAGACTCAGTGAAACCATCCAATTTATTCAGACTTTAGAGCCACAGACCCGTGAGATACTCAGTGCGTGGGTTTTAAGCTGTGACATGTGAGGCAATTTGCTACAGCAACAATAAGAAATTAAATCCGGGGGACTCGCAGGCCGTGTGAATTCCCTGGATGAGCTTCAAGTTGTACAGGAAGAGATCTGAAGAAGTGTGGATCCGTTGAGTGTGCTCCAGAAATAGGCTTTAGTGAAGTCCCAGATTCTTGGTTCCCACTGAGCAGTAAATTTTCCTTCTAAGCTGAAGAGATAAACTCAGCACGGAGTGATTATGTCTTCCTGTGTTACCCCGCCCTCCTTCCTAACACAGCCACCCTCACGGAGAATGAGTTAGGGGAGAATCATCTCATTATCCTTTGATTATTGGAGAAAACAATGACATCTTCCAAAAGACAGAAAGGTTTGGGAGTAAAATATAACCGTGGGCTCCACCGTAGACCATAAAGCTTGAAAATGTAGGATTCCATTTTTAGTAGGTAACGCCCTACTCCTTTGAGCCACAGGCACCGCCCCCAAGAACATTTTTAAGTCAATCATCAACCACAAGGCCAAGGAGGTTCCAAGGGACCCTTTTGCTAATCAATATTATCCGACATTGAGGTTTCTAAACCTCAGCAATATTGACATGTAGGGATGGAGGATTTCTTTTTTCTTTTTTTTTTTTGAGACAGTCTCACTATGATACACCATGACACACCCACTGAAGACGTCAGGTGCATGGCCTACAAACATATGAAAAAATGCTCTGAGTCATCAGAGAAATGCAAATCAAAACTACTTTGAGATGTCATCTGACACCAGTAAGATTAGCCCATATCACAAAATCACAAAATTACAGATGCCTGTGTGGTTATGGAGAAAAGGGAACACTTCTATGCTGCTGGTGGGATTGCAAACTAATATGTTCCTTTTGGAAAGACATCTGGAGAACACTTAAAGAACTAAAAATAAACCTGCCATTTGATCCTATAATTCCTCTATTAGGTATATATCCAGAAGACCAAAAATCACACTACAATAAAGATATTTGTATCACAATGTTCATTGCAGCCCAATTCATAATTGCTAGGTCATGGAAGAAGCCCAAGTGCCCATTGATCCACGAATGGATCAATAAACTGTGGTATACATACACCATGGAATACTATGCAGTCATTAAGAAAAATGGAGACTTTACCTCCTTCATGTTTACATGGATGGAGCTGGAAAATGTTCTTCTTAGCAAAGTAACTCAAGAATGGAAGAAAAAGTATCTAATGTACTCAGCCCTACTATGAAACTAATTTATAGCTTTCATAGGAAAGCTATAACCCAATTTTAGCCCAGGAACATGGGGAGAGGGGAGAGGGAGGGGAGGAGGAGGGTGGGTGGAGGGAGGATGATTGGTGGGATCATGCTTATGGTTCATCCTATAAGGGTACATGTGAATCTCTCTAAATGTAGAATATAAATGTCATAACACAATAACTAAGAAAAAGACATGAAGGCTGTGTTAACCAGTTGGATGAAATACTTCAAATTGTACACAGAAACAGTACACTGTACCCCATGATAGTATTAATGTACACTGCTATGATTTAATAATAATAATAAAAAAAGACATTCAGTAAAGAGTCCTCCTGTAGTCCCAGCTACTGGGGAGTCTGAGGCAAGAGAATCGCTTAAGCCCAAGAGTTTGAGGTTGCTGTGAGCTGTGATGCCACAACACTCTACCCAGGGCAACGTAGTGAGACTCTGTCTCAACAAAAAACAATAAAAAATTAAAAATAAAATAAAGAGCCCCTCACCTCCATTCGGGGACCACCCCCTCTGTCACACTAACTTTCAATTTCAAATACACAAGGGCACCTCAATCGGGTCACCCAAGCTCATTCCTGAAATTTCTGTTCCATTATGAGTCAGACTTGCTATTAGTCTAACCAGGCGTGAACCAGCTTCCTCCACTACAGAATTCAAAAACAGCAGCATCTCCAAGACACCTGAGCCAACATTACCTCCTTGGCCATCGTGTAGTGAGCTGTTGTAAGTTCTTAGTAACTTATAGGTCTTCTGCTTAATTACCCTGGGAACTGGGATATTTAAGAGCCTCTGTCACCTCCAAACTCTAAGCAATCTTACCTGACTGTGCCTGTTCCTAACCTGTTCACGTCAAAACACAAAGGAACAAAGCATAAGAATCTTTGGGTGGCGCCTGTGGCTCAGAGGGTAAGGGTGCCGGCCCCATATTCTGAGGGTAACGAGTTCAAACCCGACCCGGCCCAAACTGCAACAACAACAACAACAAAAAAGAATCCTTATCAACTACAAAATACCTTAATGATGGGTCTATATCACCCAGGAGGAAAATGCTATTTGAACTCTATTTTAGTATTTTTTTTAATAAGGTAATGACAGGTAACATAGAAGGAACAAACTGTTTGGAGCCGGGATATAGCCCCCTGGTTTCAGCCACTACTAGCTGAGGCATCTCTGTAGGTTATGAAGCTATGTTTTGTCACGTAAACTATGAGTATAATGGTGTTACCTCCATCGTAAGGCTGTTGTGGAAAGCAAGAATGAGGGGGAAAAAAAAAAGAAAGGTAGCCACATATCCAGTGCAACAAAGCCTTTGAAAATAGCATCTAACAAAAGGAAATAAAACACTAATTAATAATAATGAAAGGAGGATAAAACCATTTCTCTTGATCTCTCTTTTTTTTTTGTAGAGACAGAGTCTCACTTTATCGCCCTTGGTAGAGTGCCGTGGCATCACACAGCTCACAGTAACCTCCAGCTCTTGGGTCTAGGTGATTCTTTTGCCTCACCTCTGGAGTAGCTGGGATTACAGGTGCTCGCCACAATGCCCGGCTATTTTTTTCTTGCAGTTTGGCCGGGGCCGAGTTTGAACCCGTGACCCTCGGTTACATGGGGCCAGCGCCCTACTCGCTGAGCCACAGGCACCGCCCTCTTGATCTCTTTTTACCATCCAGTATGCAAGAGTCTCACTAAGTTATAGTCATTTTCTTTTCTCTCTTTCTTTTTTTAATTTTTTGCAGTTTTTAGCAGGGGCTGCGTTTGAACCCACCACCTCTAGTATATGGGGCCAGCGCCCTACTCCTTTGAGACACAGGTGCCACCTGAGTTACTGATTTGCACCCAGTGTGCCATCGGAGGCTCTCAGATGTGCCAGGAACATATTTGAAGATTATTAATTAAATTATTTTCGAAAGAAGTTCAAAGCACAGTATGTATATTCTTGCTTATACCCATTTTTTGGAGACAGAGTCTCAAGCTGTTGCCCTGGGTAGAGTGCTGTGGCATCATAGCTCATAGCAACCTCCAACTCCTGGGCTTAAGCAATTCTCCTGCCTCAGCCTCCCAAGTAGCTGAGACCACAGGCGCCTGCCACGATGCCCACGTGGCTATTTTTTCATTGCAGCCGTCATTCTTGTTTGGCGGGCCTGGACTGAATTTGAACCCGCCAAGTCAGGTGTATGTGCCTGGTGCCTTAGCTTGAGCCACAGGTGCCTACCCTTTTTTTTTTTTTTTTAATCAACATAATTTAAATGTGCCATGAAAGTTTAACTATAGGAAAAGGTTGAAAACCCCTGCAGAGAATAATGCCAAGGAGAAAGAAAAGTGGGAGGTCATAAAAAAAAGAAAAAAACGTGGAGTTTCTGCAAGAGAAATGTGGGTAGTAAAGAGTTTATAGGGAGATAAGACGGCTGAGTTAGGTCAGCAAGCTTCCTTGTGAGTAACTGGGGTCCGGAAGCACCATCCTGAACTTTCTGAGGACAACACTCAGACAGATGCACGGCGTGATTCAAACTCCCAGAATAAAATGAAATGGCATATGTTTTGGAAAAGAAAAATGACGTATGATTCATTTTGCAAAAAGTCCCAGGAAGTAGATGAGGGGATGGTCTCTTTGGTCAGCCGGTGTGGAAGTCAACTCTGGAAGGGTAAAAACACACACCCATAAATACGTCATTTCAGATTCCTGGAGTTGGCTTTGAGTCCAGGAACAAGAGTTCCCAGGGAACATAGTGGGTGCAGGTTATTATGGACAAAGAAGATTCAGAGACGTGACTGGTGTAGTATTTAACTCTCTACTGCAAACTGAGGCTAAGTCCACAGGCAGAGAATTCCTCATGAATTCCACATAACCAGGGATCTATTTCTTCCCAAGAGCAATTTTCTTTTTTTTTTTTTTTTGCAGTGTGGCCGGCCCCAAGAACGTTTTTAAGTCAATCATTAACCATAACCCAAGGAGGTTCTAAGGGACCCTTTTTGCTAATCAATATCCTACACTGAGGTTTCTAAACCTCAGCGATATTGACACGTGGGGATGGAGGATTTGGGGAGGGGGGCAGGGACAGAGTCTGACTCACTATGTCGCCCTCAGTAGAGAGCTGTGGCATCACAGGTCATAGCAACCTCTAACTCTTGGACTTAAGCAATTCCCTTGCCTTGGCCTCCCAAGTAGCTGGGACTACAGGTGCCTGACACAAGGCCAGGTCATTTTTGTTGTTGTTGTTGTCATTGTTGTTCTTAGCAGACTCCCCGACAGGTTCTAATCTGTTGTGACTGGTGCCCTAACCATGTAACTACCAGCGCTGAGCCAGGATGGAGGTTTCTTTGCAGTGGGGGGAGGTATGGTGCAGAATTTTAACTGCACCCCGTGCTCTGATTTCTATTTACAAGTAGTGCCTTTCCCACAATCTAACTGAGGTACCAAAAATGCCTTTAGACCTTCACAAATATCTCCTAGAACAGGAGGCAAGGTGTGCATCAGCATAAACAACTTCCATGGTTGAGAACTTTGACAATAGTTTACTATGCTTCTTTTAACTGATGTTTCAGTAATTTATCTATCTTCTACTATGACTGCCAAATACCATTAAAGAACTCAAATATTTTCCAGTCTTTCAACATGTCCTAACAGGTAAGTAAGACAAGCTGACATTATGTATAGGGAATAAAAGGAGTCAGTCGTGTTTCTGAGGTTTATTAAAGAAATCAAACCAGGGCAAAGCGTAGTAACGCTGAGCACAGAATGAGACAGACACAGTTGCCATTAAAAAGAACAATGAAAAAAATTAGCCCAGCACAGTGGCTCACACCTGCAAAACCAGCACCCTGGGAGGCTAAGGCAGGTGGATTGCCTGAGCTCAGGAGTTGGAGACAAGCCTAAGAAAGAGTGAGACCCCATCTCTAATAAAAACAGAAAAAGTAGCCTGGTGTGGTCATGTACACCTATATTCCCAGCTTGTGGGGAGGCTGATGCAACAGGATTGCTCAACCCAAGAGTTAGGGGCTGCTGTGAAGGATGAGACCACAGTACTCTACCCTGGGTGACAGAGTGACTCTGTCTAAAAAAGACAAAGAACAATAAAAAAAAAAAAAAAACTGAATTTCAGGACCCAAGAACAAAGTCCATAAATATAATAGATACAGTGTTTTGTTTAAGGTTAATCAATCTTCAAAGGGTAAGGAAAAGTTTCCAAGGTGTTCAAGGCCTAAGGTATAACATGTATACAGATTCAAAAATTTCTGAAAAACTAGAGACTTTGAAATTCTTTAGAGAAATAGAAGTAGTTTCAAGTCATTTAGACCCTACAGACAAATCAGTTTTGAGGACAGAATCTGTGCTCTGTGTGGAGGAAGAAGATGAATTAGGTGGAAATATACACATTTCTGAAGAAGCACGCTTTCTAGAAGCCCAGGCCATTTCTCTGATATTCATATTGGCCACACAGCTATAGATGTGCATGTTTGCACTAAATTTCAAATAGCATGATGGCCAGGCATGGTGATGGCTGACACCTGTAATCTGGGAGGCTGAGGCAAGTGGATTGCTTGAGCTCAGGAGTTGGAGACCAGGCTGAGCAAGAGTGAGACCCCGTCTCTACTGAAAGTAGTAAAACTGGGCACTGCCTGTGGCTCAGTGAGTAGGGCGCTGGCCCCATATACCAAAGGTGGCGGGTATGAACCTGGCCCTGGCCAAAGTGCAATAAAAAATAGCCAGGTGTTGTGGTAGGCACCTGTAATCCCAGCTACTCAGGAGGCTGAGGCAAGAGAATTGCCTAAGCCCAGAAGCTGGAGGTTGCTGTGAGCTGTGATGCAACAGCACTCTACCAAGGGCGATAAAGTGAGACTATGTCTCTTTAAAAAAAAAAAAAAAAAAAGGAGAAAAACTGAGGCAAGAAAATGCTTGAGCCCAAGAATTAGAGTTTGCTGTGAGCTATGGTAATGCCACAGCACTCTACCCAAGGCAACAGCCTGAGACTCTATCTCAGAAAATTAAAGAAAAAAAAAAAAAGATGAGGAAAAAAGAAAATAAATTTCAAATATCAAAGTAATACATACTTATCCCCCCAAAACCCTGAAAGAAGATAATTAATGCTGCTCCCTTATATGTCTCATCTTTAAAATATAGTCATTTGCAGAATAGCTTGAATTCAAAAATAGAAATATGTATACTTAAGTAGGAAATGATATAAATATATATGGAACCGAAATACTTGTTAACACATAGAGACTGGAAAGTAGTTGAAGGGTATTTTCCAACTTTATTTTAAAAAAAAATTTAAGAGTAGGCGGGAATGAACTGAATCAAAAAATAAGCAGAAATAATACATTATAGCCAGAAAAAAAGGGAAAACTTGTTGAAACTTCACTTTTAGACAAAAGATGTGCCAGAATAATGTCTTTTGTGATTTGCTATTTTCTGTAGGGATATGTTTTGCAAAATTTATAATGTAAAAAATGACTTAATATGACTCAAAGGATTAAAAAAAGTCATAGGATATAATAAAACATAAAAATGTTGTTTACAGTTTACAGCTAAGCGAAACCAAAGACTTAAATAAGAGAGCTATTATTATTATAATTATATCCTTGACCTTCTGCTACATGATGGAAATTACACTATACTAAGGTTATAAATATCCTACACTTGTGAAATTAATGGTAAGTGCTGTCTGTGTTAGAGACGACTCAGGAGAATATGTTTATTGGGATGCCACCTTTCTACTTTAAGGGATAAAAAGTACTTTATGTAAAGTTGCAGGATGCTAAAAGCTATTTCCTCTCCTTTACTGTGTGAGTGATGTGAATGGTTCTTTTTCCATCTCATTTCTCCAGCCTGTTGCTGGAGTTCTCTTACCAGCAAGGTCTTTTTTTTTTTTTTTTTTTTTTGAGAAAGAACCTCAAGCTGTCCGCCTGGGTAGAATGCAGTGGCATCAAAGCTCACAGCAACCTCCAACTCCTGGGCTCAAGTGAGTCTCCTGCCTCAGCCTCCCAAGTAGCTGGGACCACAGGCACCTGCCACAATGCCCGGCTATTTTTTGGTTGTAGCCGTCATTGTTTGGTGGGTCCAGGCTGGATTTGAACCCACCCCTTAGGTGTATGTGGCTGGCACCTTAGCCACTTGAGCCACCAGCAAGGTCTTACCAGCCCCCACTGAATTCCCAGATTCAATATACCCCTTGGACTCCCAAAGGCAACAGCATGTACTTTGCGTCTTTGCTGTAATAACTAACACCTTACTTCTGCTTCAATGCTCATTCTAGTTAGCTAATGCTGTGTAACAAAACAGCCCAAATGTGTGGCTTCCAGTAGCCCATTACTGGGACCTCTCATGATGCTCTGAGTTGACTGGACTCAGCTGAAAACATCTCTCCTCCTGAGCTCTCATCAGCTTGGGGACAGGGAGAGAATTGTCAGGGTATTAATCAGACAGGATGGCCTCAATGTCTCACTTCTATCATTAGCTGTTACTGTTGTCTGCTGATTACAAGTGCGGCTAAAGCTATTGACTGTAGAATTGTATCGGAAACTGAGCCCGGATCTGTAGCCTAAGACTCACTTCTTGCGTGAGAGATCAATCTGAAGAATCAAGCAAATGGTGTGTGAGTTCTGTGCCTGTAGATGACAAAACTGGCCTCCAAGGGAGAATTTATATGTGAGGTGTGGACGTGCCAACCTGAAGAGTTATAAAAATCCTCTAGATTCCAAAGGTCTCTTGACACCAGAAGCGGACGTCTTGCTTAAGGTCTGAGATTTAGCAAACCAAATTGGACACATTCTCTCTGACACTTCCCATATTCTGCCCCCCCTTTTTTTTTTTTTGAGATGGAGCCTCAAACTATCCCCCTGGGTAGAGTGCCATGGCATCACAGCTCATAGCAACCTCCAACTCCTGGGCTCAAGCGAGTCTCCTGCCTCCGCCTCCCAAGTAGCTGGGACCACAGGCGCCCGCCACAA
>CAUYQV010031723.1:0-28883 GCA_963574575.1 Galagoides demidoff | reverse complement strand
CTTTACCTCCTTCATGTTTACATGGATGGAGCTAGAAAATATTCTTCTTAGCAAAGTATCTCAAGAATGGAAGAAAAAGTACCCAATGTACACAGTCCTACTATGAAACTAATTTATAGCTTTCATAGGAAAGCTTTAACCCAGTTATAGCCGAAGAATATGGGGAAAAAAGAGAGGTAGGGGAGGGGAGGAGGGAGAATGGGTGGAGGGAGATGTTTGGTGGGATCATGCCTATGGTTCATCTTATAAGGGTACATGTGAATCTTTCTTAATAGAGAATATAAACGTCTTAACACAATAACTAAGAAAATGACATGAAGGCTATATTAACCAGTTGGATGAAAATATTTCAAATTGTATATAAAAACATCACACTTTACCCCATGACTGTATCAATGTACACAGCTATGGTATAATAAAAAAAAAAAGAAAGAAAGAAAAACATAGAGGTGGGAAGTTTTGCCATAAACAAATATGAATAGAATTAAAACTATCTTTGAAAGATTATACAGTATTATATTTTAGAAAAACATGAATTTCCTTAGATGATCGCTTTAATTGGAAATGTGTAGAATGACTAAAATGGTATGATTTCCAAAGGAAAAAATAAAAACTTTGAAGTATTTCTTACTCAATACAGATTCTGCAGACTATGTTCTATAAATAAAGTAATTTGTAATTTGATTATAATCCAGGACTATTCATCTTTTGGTTAGGCTGATGGGGTAATGGACAGTGGAGAAGCATCTAGCTCTTCACGGGAAAGGGAGCTGAATAGGCTGAGTGACCTGGGGGTCATCTCCTCAGTAGAATCTGTAGCACCAGTATCTGTTACCACAGAAAGGGTGGCAGCAATTGTAACAATGTCCCGGGAGCCACAATCATACCCATAGCCCAGGCCACCATAATAGCGTATGGTTTGGGAATAGAGGGTTAGCTCAAAGAGTGAACAGAGTTAGTTTCCTGAGTTGAATGTCATTATCAGTGGTGGATACAGCAAACCAGACACTCCCAATCTCTTAATGTTGCATTTGAATTTCCCGTTGCTTCTGAGTCCTTCCTCTAAAGGGTCTAGCATGTCTACATTATATCGCCCTGACAACCTAACATAATATTATATTCTTTTCTCACATCAAAAGCTAAGAGCTACTTCGGGGCACAGATCTTGTCTTACCCACCCTTATCCTGTATAATCTTATGAACCATCTGGCACATAGTAGGCACTTCAATATCTGTTGAATAAATTAATGGATGGACTGTGAAGGAATGAATGAATGAATGAATTTTTACTAGAAATATACTTGAAATACATTTATTACTCAGAATGCCATTAAACAAAAATTATTTTAAATTTTTATTAATATATAAAGTTTATACATATTTATGGGGTATATGTTATATTTGGTTAAATGCATAAAATGTGTAAGCAATGATTAAGTTTGGGTATTCAGGATAGCCATCACCTTGAGCATATATCATTCTGCCTTGGGAACATTTCACATCTTCTCTTTTAGTTATTTTGAAATACACAGTACATCATTACCTTACATGGCCGTCAAATATTAGAATGTTTTGACATTCTAGCTGTGTGTAACCAATAACCAGCACTTCCTCAACTGCTTCTCCACAATACACCCTTTATACTACCCTAAGAATAAGTTACTCAGGAGTTACTATCCCAAGAGTACTTACTCAGCCTCTAGTAACTAATATTCTACTCTCATCCTCCAGGAGATTAACTTTTTTAGCTCCCACATGTGAGTGAGAATAATTCACTTAATGTGATGAAACTCCTGTTCCATCCACATTGTTGCAAGTGACAGGATTTCATTTTTTATAGCTGAATATTATTCCTTTATGTACATATACCACATTTCCTTATCCATTGATCCATTAATGGCCACTCAGGCAGATTCCATATCTCGGCTATTGTGAATAGTGCTGCAATAAACACAGGAGTGCAGATATTCCCTATGATAGACGATTTCTTGTCCTTTGTATAGTCAGTAATGGGATTGCTATATCATATCGTAATTCCATTATTAGTTTTTTTGAGAAATCTCCATACTATGTTCCACCATAGTTTATATTCCTACCAACAGTATATTAGAATTTCCTTTCCCTTGATACTTGTCAGCATCTGTTATTTGGAGGGGGGAAGGTGGTTGTTGGTTTTTTTCTTGCTAACAGCCATTCCAACATGGTAAGGGGATATTCTTTACACTGGGTGACTCAGTGTTAACTAATTTCTGTAGTTAATCATGTGATTATAATGAGATTATTTTCTCCTCTTAAAGTTGTGGCCACTTAGATTTCTCATTCTGAATCCTTTATCAGTTTTAATACCATTCCAATTATCCTATTAAGGCTATTGTAAGTAGGAAGTTTTTGGAATAATATCTAAGGTTCCAGAAGTGGTTAACAGCTTGGAGCACTTATTTTATTGTAGGTACAAGGAGGAGCATGTAAAACTTTGGTGTGGTGAGTTGTTCCACGACTAATAGATTTTCTTCAGTCTGATATTTTAGTAAGTATTGATTACTTGGCATGAATTCCACTTGTGTGACCTTAATCTTTCCAGACATTTAAGGATCGATCAAAGACCTAGATGGCCAATATCTTTTGTGAGATAGTGATATGATTTATATTTGAGATTCCAGTAATGCTGACAATGCTGTGTCACTCTACAGCATCACTGAGAACGCTGTGACTGTGCTATGGTCATTTTGATCTGGAAAATCAAGAGTATTATTCATGAGCCTGAACCTTAATATTGGAAGAAAAACAAGAAGCAGTTATTTGCGTGTCTGTGATAAGCAACTTGGATATGTCAGTAGGATTTCAGCATATTTACATAAAAATGATTAAAGAAAGATTATTTAAAGCCTTTTAGAGAAAAAAATAATTTCCTTCAAAAATGAAAATATTTCTTAGCATTTTAAAGTGTCTAAAAATTAACACACAAAAAAAAGATTCAGGAACAAAAAAAATTTAATGATTGTTAAATATGTGTTCAACAATTTTATTTGTCTTTTTTTGTGGTTATTTCTTAAAGAATGATTTCTTCAGATTCTAACTTCTGGCCAAGATTCCTTTTCAATCTACTCACTGTATTTACATCATCAGATTTGACTAAGTAGACCTTCTTGCAAACGACATCTCCACCAGAGGCATCTAAACTCTGAGACTTTGCTGAAATGTATTTGTAAAGTACTTTCAGCCTTCCTGGAATCTTCTTCAGCAGCCTTCATGACAAGGAAGCTCATTCAGCAAATAGAAAAAGTTTTGATTTAAAAAGTAGGACTTGGGAAACCAGTGCATATATACACTACAGTATTAATAAATATAATCTAAACCTGTAACACAGTTTCTTATGCGTCTCACCAAATGATAGTCCTATCATATTCTTCCATTAGTGATACATCAGGTCCCAAGTCATCTATCCAGGCACAAAAGTGATGATAGCAAAAGTTAGCATGTCAGGTGCAATGAATCTCACTCTTATGCTGGCTTTGAATTCATCAAAAACCTTTATCAATGTCCAGAACAAGTAGGGAACTAACATTTGTTGGGCACTAGTTTGTGTCTTATCTCATTAAAATGTCAGGATTTCTCATGAAAATGTAGGGTTTCTAAGAGACACACATATCTTCAATTTTTCAGATTATACAACTGAGACACAAAGAAATTGAGTATGTGGCCAAAAGTTGAAGAAATATTAATAAGTAGAAGAGTGGTGGCTCAAATTCAAATCTGCTCTGCTGTATGAGTCTTGCTTTGCTTTTATGTATTACATACATTATATATTTATTTCTTGCATGTGCTTCTTATTTTTTAACAAATTTCTACTCCCATTGGTATCATTCCCTCTTCCCCTAGAAGAATTAACAGTTGAGATATTTTATTATTTTCTCCAGCACATCTCTTCCAAAGAGGTGCTCTAAGCAAACATAACTATAAAGTGCCCTGAAATTTACTCTACTGACCATTGATGATCACCAGGTATTAAAGTAATACCAGATTTTTTTTTCCTAAAACATCCTGTTAAGATACACTAAAAATCACCTTGAAATAAGAGAGTACCATTCTTGCCATGAGTGAACAGGATTGCAAGCGAGATGACTGGATATAACACCAGGAAACTTA
The DNA here is from genome assembly GCA_963574575.1 of Galagoides demidoff. Taxonomy (NCBI): domain Eukaryota; kingdom Metazoa; phylum Chordata; class Mammalia; order Primates; family Galagidae; genus Galagoides; species Galagoides demidoff. Next base: position 24,737 of record CAUYQV010031723.1, on the reverse strand, counting down.
CTACATGGTTTTTCAAATCTTCGGTTAATGAGCTGAAGAACAATGACCCAAAAGGTGTGAAGTAGAAGAAAAATAAATTACGGCCATGAAGTGGCTTGATCTGAAATGAGGTAGCAGAGATACTGTTTGATGGAGGCCACGATGGGGGGTGTGTGAGGAAAATGGAGCAACTATTTTGGACAATAACATTGGTTATGCAGTGACTAGATGAGACTGAGAGTTTACCATGATTCAGAGTGGTTATTACAAATTACTGCAGTGCCGTGCAGATCCCAGTGTTTCAGAAAAACGCACTGTGGGAGAAAACTACTATCCAAGCATTGGAACTTTTAGCTGCATTTTATATGATTTTATATCCATGTATTTTTTGTTTACTGATTCATCGACTCATTCATTTATGTAGGATTCAGAATTCTGTTACAGGGGCTTTGCTAAGTGCTGAGAACACAAAAATCAATCAGACAAGATAAGAGACTTACAGAATTCATATTAAGTATCTCTATTGCTTGTTCGTGTATCTCTGCCTTTACCCCTGCTATTTCCTTCCATCTTGGCTGTACGAGGCTACTTCATCATTGCACTAGAACTCAACCTGTGCAGTCCTGCTCCCTGCGTAATGTATCTGATCCTCATTCTAACGTCCAGCTTTATGTTTCCCTAGTACTTCTGTGGTCCCCAGTCTCCCTGCACTTACCCATAATGTCAAGTGAAATGTGTAACTCACTGAGCTCTAAACTCTTTCAGGGCAGGGATTATGTTTTATTTCTATCTTTATGGTAGATGTTCAGTTTACATAGTGTGCATAAATTAATATGTGAATAACCCTACTGGGGTGGGTAGACCTAAAGTAAATAGCTAAAAATATTAAATACTAAGTCCTATAATAAAGAGAGAGAAGGGTTTTATGGACAATAAGTAGAGAGATCTTCTAGGACTGCCTGACACGACTAAGTAGGTTGTGTGGGAGACCGACAAGTAAACACTTTTCAGGCGATGTGATGCTGAAGGAGAGACTTCACAGTTGACTCAGACACAGCGGCAGATGGAAGAGACATCCTCACAGATGGCGAAAGTTATCTATAGACAAGAAGGTCGAAGAACACATGCCATGGTCAGCATTTTTTTAGTAGGAAAAACAAGATAAAATTGTTGTTGGTACATGAAAGAGCAGCAGAAAATTACTTTAGTTACTAGCCCAGGGACGGTATCATGAAGGTATCTTATGGCCTTATGACATTAGACTTTGAAATTGGATTTTGTGTATTAAGCGATGGAGCCAAAGACCAAGGACAGACTTGCAGTTGGCAAAAGAAGAGCCTTATAAGTGGACTAGTAGGAAGCACCATAAATGCAAAGGGACTAAATAGCAGAAGCCAAGGAATGAAGTTGTCGCCAGTACTAAATGGCCCAAAGAGGACACACATGAGACGTGTCAATGAGACTGTGTCCACAAGACAAGGCAATGAGGTCATCAGTAACCTACATGTCAGCCATTCTTGGGTCCCAGTGAGAGTAAGAGACAAGTTAGAGTGAAGTGAAGACTACATGGGAGGTGGTGTCTGAGAAAAGGACATAAAACCGTTGACTGAAAAGGAGTTTAAAGAATGCCAGCCGGGTGTTCTGGTGTGAGATGGGCTTTGTAATATCAAAAGACTTGAGCATGTTTATAGACTAAGGGGAAGCTGTCAGTGGGAAAAGAGAAGCTGAAAATACACTAGACAGAGAGGACAATTGATCAAGCAAGGCGTTGAAGGAGATGACAAGTGGAAGAATGATTTCTTGGATAGGAAGAAGGATATGGTTTCCTCTGAGACTAAGATAAAAGGCTAAAAGACAAGTGTAAATGCAGATAAGTGTGAGGGAAGGGAGTCGATAGAGATTTTCCCTAATAGGTTCTCCTTTTCTCCGTGAAATAAGAGGCAAATGTTGCAGGCAGAGAAGGGCACAGGGCAGAAGTGAAGGCTGAACAAGAGGCTTACGTATAATGGTGGAACAGCCTCATGAAAGTGCAAAAGAAAGAGGCCTGAAAAAGGGATTACCAAGGAGCACTGAGGGTTCAGCCAAAATGAGACTCTTGTCAGTGCTTAGTGGCAACACTCCATGTGATTCTGGGATTCTCTCCAGCAGCTGTTAGGAGACAGATGAAAGTTTGCAGGATAGAGCGACAGGAGGAGAGAGCTTGCTGAAGCAAGTGTGATCAAATATGAGACAAATAGCAAAGGAAGGGGAACAGACACTTTATTGAATGGTACATTAAAGTGGCACTATTCATAATAGCACCAGGACACACAAGTTATTAAGCCTGAAGAACATGACATTTTAAAGGAGAGTGATCATGTGGTAAGCAAATCAGTCTTGATGAGGTAGATGACGTGGCATGGCTTTAATGGAAATGGGAAGTACTGTAAGAATTAGAGATTTGGGGATTTGAGTTTCATTTTTAGAAAAGAGGCACTCTCTGATATTACATGTGGATCAGGGGGTGACTTGCTAAAATAGAACAAGTGATGAGGAGAATGAGGAATTTTGAGGCTGAAGTACTTCAATTGATCGTCTACCTGATCATTTAATGAACTAAATGTATTTAGAACAGGTGCTTTGGTCTTCAATATATCTGAGTTAAAGATTGGTGGTGGTAAAGACAGAGATCAGAAAGTGTGGCATGATGCTGCATCAAAAGAAGTAAAGAATTAAAACCTAGAAGGCAAGTCTGCTAGCGCCCAGTGAGAGAGAAGACGTGTGTACTGTGCCAGGACCCAAGCAGAGATGCCAACTTCAACCATCTGCTAAGCACAGAGAACACAATGGCAACCAGCCAAATAAAAGTGTCCTATCTCTTCTTGCTCCTTCTTCCTCACACTCTAACTCAACGTAGGAGTAAAGAAAGCAGCTAATTCATGGTCAGAGATTAACTTTAAGTGGAGAACAAAATGTCCATTCTCCATCTACCTTCCCTCCTGCAGGCTGCTAATCTGTTTTCTTCACCTATGCCTGGATTTTCTTACCTAAAAAATTACAATGATATTTGAGTCTGCTTTATGGGGTTACTTAAAGTCTGCAATGCGTTTATATATGTCAAGCCCTTAGAAGGGAGAACTGCATGTGGTATTAGGAGATAGGCAGAAGCATTTATCATCACCGTCATTCGCCACTGGACAGTGAGCATGAGATCTGGAAGCCTTTCCCTCTCACTAGCCTACAGCTTTGCATGGGCCATTCACATAGGCAATTGCATTTGAATGGATTATAATTGCCAAAATCAATGGAGAAAGGACTGGAAAGAAGGCTGCGGCAGCAGAAGAGATTAGATGGGAAAAAGCAGAGAGGAAACAAAAGAGCACTTGGGACTCAGATGCGGGAAGATCTGCTGGTTAAGCCTCACGGACAGATCCTATCCACGCTGCAAGGGTAGAGGGACGAAACTTTCACCAGACCAGCAACTACAGCTACGCAGGAAGGTGCAAGTGGGATAAAACGTATTATTATTTCTAAGTTTTTTTTTCTCATTTTTTCTGTAAGAAAATTATACATTCCTAACTTCTCAAATATTGGGTTTGCCATGTGACATATTTGGTCGTGGAATATGACCAGTTCTAATTTACATCACATCTGAACAGACACTTTCAGAGATACCACAAATTTTGCCAGCAGTCCTGACTTTCCTCTAAAGCAGGGCTGTTCCATTTGCCTGGATTTCAGAAAGAGAACTATGAAGAGCAGACTCTTATTTATTTCTTTTTTCCTATTTTTTTTTTTTTAAGACAGAGCCTCACTATGTCGCCCTTGGTAAAGTGCTGTGACATCACAGCTCGCAGCAACTTCAAACTATTGGGCTTAAGTGATTCTCTTGCCTCAGCCTCCCAAGTAGCTGGGACTACAGGCACTTGCCACAATGCCAGACTATTTTTTTGTTGCAGTTGTTTAGCTGGCCTGGGCCGGGTTCGAACCCACCACTCTCAGTGTATGTGGCTGGCATCATAACCACTCGTAACCATGGGCACTGAGCCTGAAAAGCAGACTTTATCAGCTGACTCAAACATCTACCATGAGTGGGAAATAAAAAATTTGTTTTCATAATCAGCAAAGTTGACTATATAAATGTTTTTTCATGAAATAGGATGTCAGTATATAAAAAATTTAATTACATGCAATTGCTTCGTAGGTTAAATTAAGGTGGCAGACAAGGAGACAGCTCTCTGTGGAGGGTAGAAAAGTGGTGACTCATTTTATACAGTGCAAAATATTGGAAAATTTATTGTTTGTAATAACACGGAAAACAGGAAATAATCATCTGTTCAGATAAAGAGGCCATGAATTGGAATACATCGTGTGCTTTGATGACATTTTTAAAATAATTCATCATTTTTTTAATGTTGTAAAAGGATAACATACTACAACTGACTTTTCAGAACAGAAATAGTTCGTGAATTACTAAAAATTAAATTATTTAAAACTTTATATAATTAATTTCATTCTTCTTTCATCAAATAAATTCCCTTGTTTTTTCCATTATTATTTCCTGTGATGTTATGCTCTGGGGGGAAAGGTGAATAAATCAAACATATATATATTAGTATCTTTAAAAAAATTAATATATTTTAAAATCTCAGAAAACAAGATTGCCAAAATAAGAAAGAAGTAAAAACATTTATTTTGTTCATATCAGCCTATATGGTTTTAAATATAGTTAGTATAATATCAATAAAGAGATATTTTGATGAGTAATATCATGCTTCTTATTTCTTATATGGAATGTGTTTTAATTTTTATTTTAATAAATATTCAAGATGATTTATGAGTTTTTTAAATAAAGAATACTTATAGTTAGCAAAATATTAGAGTTATTTTAGGAAAAAATGGAAAATACACAAAAAGGAAATAAAATGTTTACACCTTTCCATTGCTTTACAATAGACAGTGCTGACCCTCTGATGTATGCTCTTCCTATTACTATGTTAGTATATTTTGATATTACTTTACATGTATATTTTTTATGTGGGAATTTTCGTTTGGTATTATTTAAGTAATGTTTTCTCATGGCATCGATATTTCTAACTATTCATTTTATTGACTATAGAAGATTCCCAAAATATTTTATTTTATGATTTGTTAAATCAATCCTATACTGTGGAACGTCCTTGTGTCTCAAACAACAAGGGACTGTCCCTTCGGGAACAATATCTGTCGTCATCATGTTTAGCCATGTTTTTCTGCTTCACTTAAACAGATGAACATCTGTGACTATTTTCTGTTGGAGATTAGAATGCTGCTCCGAGATGTGCCTGTCCTTCTCCCAGAAGATAGAAACTTTGAGGAAGAAAATGTAACACATGCAGATTATCTTCTTTTTTGAAAGAAGAATTTTAAAGATGCTCTTTAGAATACCAAATGAAGGGAGAGAATTGAAACTGGATGTCAGCAAGTGCAACCAGCATCTGTTCAAAGAGAAAGTAATGAGGAGGGTCTGAGAAACGCCCCCTATTTACAACATAAACTCACTTTAACTTGCAGAGCCCTAGCTGCATGGTGGAAAAGTCTTTCCATTGACCACCCAACCAAAGGAGGGTAAATCCTGATTCTACTCTGGACACGTTTGGAAAAACCAATCTTCACGTAGAGTTCTGGGCATAAAGAAAGAATAGACTGAATATTAGTAAGAAATCATTTATTAATGACAGAAAAAATAACCTTTCTTGACATCTACCCTCTAAGAATTACATCTCAATACCATTTATGAAATCAATTGTATTATATTAATATCTCAATAGATGTTAAGTGTTACTTTTATTATAGAACTAGGATAATTTTATGCATTATTATTCAATTTGATTTTTCACTTAAAATACAATGTGATTAAAGCAATAGAAGTCTATCTTGTTCTTCTAAAAAGTATAGAGCAGGAGGCTGAGGCAGGAGGATCAATTGAAGCAAGGAGTTCAAGATTAGTCTGGGTAACATAGCAAGACTTCAGTCTTTAAAAAATAATAATAATAATAAAAATATAGCAGGACATGATGGCACCTTTCTGTCATCCCAGATACTCAGAAGGCTGCAATAGGAGGACTGCTTGAGTTCAGGAGTTTAAGGCTACAGTGAGCTATAATTATGCATACGCACCCCAGACCAGCCTGGGCAACAAAGCAAGACCCTGTTTCAAAAACAAAAATAAAAACTATATATAGAAGAGAAACTTTAAACTTTTACTTTCAGCCATATCAGAGTAACTTGTACTGGATTTTCCGTCTCGTCATATTAAAATGGACCAAATGCATATGAAATAATTGTTCTCAGAAAGTGCACAGCAGGTGGGTTAGAATCAGGTCACTTCTATCTACTGGATTCATATTGCTGTCATTTACTGTGATTTCACTTGTACGTGTGTGAAAGAGAGAGAGAGAGAGTATATATTGTTTTTGGCACTATCTTTAGAGCATGCCAAATATCACAACGGAATGATGAGCCCATTATTTCTAAGATTCGTATATTTTTCTGACTATATATGTTCTTGATGTTGGTGTACTTACTCTCATATTCTAACATAAACAAACACAACCACTATTACCCACACTACAGCCCTGTTTCTACCATAACATATAAAAGGTTCACTCTTCAACCATTTGCAGATGACACAGGACCAATTAGCACTGATTCCCTGTGAAGATGAAACTTATCTTTTCCACCTCTCAGTCTTCTGATAGCAACTCCTAAGTTCAGCAGGAAAAGAAAACTCCTGTCTGATAACTACTTTAATTGTGTGTATGAAAGGAATTCTTTTGTAAAAATTCTCAAAAGGTCTTCTAATTATCTTATGTACAACAAGATGCAACAAACTAGATCAATGCTTTTCCATATATGAAATTTTCTCTTTAAATTCATCAGAGTCCATTTTCTCATTGTTCCTACTTACCTTCTACCAAACAATAAAATTGGAAATAACTCAGTGTTGTATTATTCAAGTAGCCACAAATTTTGATTATCTTTGTTTCAATTTTTCATCAAATTGTTTAAGTTATTGCCATTGAATATGAGTAGAGGCATTGCTATATATAAAGTACATAAGAAAAGACAGTCTAAGTGACCTATATAAGTGACCAAACAGTATCTTGGAGACAGTTTTAAAAAGTTATCTGAAATAATTTCCAATATTCATAACACTATGCATTTCTATCAAAATTACAAAATACAATTTCAATATAAGATTAAATTTTATTTTTTTCTCTCTCCTCTTGTAGATCGATGTATGTATAATATTCAGAAGCAAGTTGAGCTTCTAATCTTAATTATTTATGCAATATATTAAAAAGTCAAATCTGCTATATTGAAATTAGTTTATAAAAAATTACTAAGTTGCACACAACTTCAGCAAATACAATCAATAACATAACCAATAATTAACACTACTGAAATTAAACAAAAGAAAATTTGAAGAACATAGTGGAGAGGGATAAGTCCATAGTAAGCCAGAGTCTCTACTTTGAACAATTAGAAAAATGAATTTAAAAATCTCCATCCATGTAAACATGAAGGATGTAAAGTCTCCATCTTTCTTTATGGCTGCATAGTACTCCATGGTGTACATATACCACAGTTTATTGATCCATTCGGGGATCAATTAAAATTGGCAATATAGTTTCTCTGGCAGAGTACTCCACACCAGCCATTATCATTTCAATAAATAAAATATAAGTTTAAAAAGGAGATTACTCAAAGTGTTCTATAAAATGCCTCATTTAGCTAGAGTACTTATTTTAAGGAAAATAATTTATGTTTGCTGTCTCCAGTACATAGCCTAAGAAAGTATCTCCTATATGTCTCAAAAGAGAAATTCATAGAATTTTTCACCTTGATGTGATGTTATTATTGGATTTTTATCATGTAAAAAAGGAAAGCTTTGCTTGAAAGGAGAGGTTGTAAGATTTCAATTTATTTTTCATGTCAATTTTTTCTAAAATCATACATAGTCTAAAATCATAAATGTCAATTTATATTTCCCTTTGAAATGTAGGTGTTTGTTTTGAGAAACACCTTGAAATGTAAAAGTTTCTTTTCAGATTTGTGTTATCCCAAAGTAAATTTAATTTTTTATCATTTTTAAAAATTATTCCCTTTTGTATAATAGATTTAGTTAACTATTTTTGCAACTAATAAACTAAAAGAACTGGAAAAATAAAGGTTAAAAAATGCAAGGGTACATTTCAAAACAACTAAGAGTATATTATAAATGTCATACCACCAAAATAAGTGAGGTGATGGTTATGTTAATTAGTTTGATTTAAGCATTCGACATTGTATATTAAATAATCACGTGCTACCACATAAATGTATGCAGTTATGATTTAATAAAAATTAAGTATAAAAAGAAAAGGAAAAAAATCAAACATTTTGATCCAAAAAATAAAATAAAATCCCCTTATAATATAGCAGAGATATCAGAATAATATCATAGTTCTTTTAGCAAGTAATTATTTTTGTTAATAGAAAAACTCCTGTCTTACTATGAGTCTTTAGTAGAAACCAAATATTCAGAGGACCAATCAGCTATCTGATGCATATAACCACAAAACAGGGTATTCTCAACAGTCTTTAGTCATTAACTAGAAAATGTACATATGAGACCTCGGCAGAAAAACCCAAAAACATAAGTACACAAGTATATGCTTCACACTCCCAAAACACATGTGTTGTGAATTTTAAATAATGGTCTCTGGTTTAATTTTTTATTTGTATAAATATAAGGGGTGTAAGTACAATTTTTTTACATGGATATATTGCATAGTGGTGATAAAAAAGATGTGGTGTATATGCATAATGGAATACTACTCAATCATAAAAAAGAATATAATCATGTATTTTGCAGCAATGTAGATGCAGCTGTAGGCCATTATCTTAAGTGAAACAACTCAGAAACATAAAAAAAATGTATATTTTTAAGTCATACTCCTATTCTCCTTTCAGTCTGCAAACATGTCATTACAGGGCACTTCCCATAACCTTAGTACAGAGTATAAAAAGCCCTAGGCCTTGTTTACAGCTGGTTCTGCTTGAAACGTCAGTACCAATAAGTTGACTCCGAGGCCACTCAAAGATGGACCTGAAAAATCACAGGGCACAACACATGTTTTCCCACCTTATGTGAGTGAAGAGACAACCAAAGGCTAATTTTACAACAAATCTAAGAATGTTGGTGAGGTCTAGCCTAATTATCAGAGACCTAAAAGAAAGGTCAGACTCTTGGTAACAAGGCCATCTGGAAAAAAGAAAGGTAGAAAAGACTCTAAGAACAATCCTTGGACATAAATATAACTGATGTACATAAATGTTCTTCAGTAGAACCCCAAAACACAAAATGGTCTTAATAATCCAGGAAATATGGTAACCTACTCTAAAACCATTGTTTACCTTCCTGCCCAACTAATCTGATGTGTATCAAATGGGACTGTGGACAAGTGGCTGTGTTAGCAATGGTGGACACTATCTGTGCACTCAACAAGGTTTATTTTGCCTCAGAAAAGCTCGCCTGGCTATTCTTCAAAGCAAGATACCAACAGTATTTATTAACCATGACTTTTTAAGTGTGTTTCTCCTGTTTGTTGCAATTCTGCCTTATATTGGTTGAAATGGCCTCTTGACAAACCAGTATACCATCAGCTTTGAGAAACCATCTTGAAACTGACGTCATCTTGGGGAAGAAACACTTGATCTGAAACAGTGATTGATACTTGGTAGGATTGTGGTAACACTAGGAGTGAGGTAAAGAAACCAACTCTCAATAGTTAACTTCCAATTTTACTCGAAATATTTTCTTCCCAACCTTTTCTCTCTTCCCTAAACCAGTTCTCTACTGGTCTGTAGAAATTGAAGCCCAAAGAAAGAGGACTTCCTCAATGACAAGAGTCATTAGACCAATAAGAGCAATTGGTCATTTCAGACTTTCCAAACTACTGAACAAACAAGGAAATAAAGAAATTATGATGTTGCCTGGGGTGACTTGCATGACTATCAGAAGGAAAGAAAGTCGCAGTTGTATAATGGAGCTAAGAAGACAGGATAGAATGTTGGGAATCTTTTTTCATGGCTTTATTGGACTGCCATGCCTAGAAATTAAAGAAGACACCTACAATTTGAAGGCTGTTTCTCCAAGGAGTCTAACTGCCTAGAATAAAGATTTTAGTCAAGTTCCAACCAATTGCCAAGTTAAATAATGTAAGGAAACATGAGAAAGGCAAATGAGTAGATTAAGCATAAATAAGTAGTAATTATACCATAATAATGGCAGAAATGAGAATTATAACCCCTGATGATAGTTTATTTTTTTAAATTTTTTCTTTTCATTTTTGTACATTTTTCTTTATTTCAACAAATTTAGGGAGTTCAAATCTTTTTTGTTATGTGGCTGAATTGTATCACACTTAAGTCAGATTTTAGTGTACCCATAACCAGAATAGCTTACATTGTATCCAATAATAATTTTTTTATCCCTCACCCTTCCACCATCTAAGCTTCTAATGTCCATTAAACCACTCTATGACCATTTATCAATTGCTTAGCTCCTACTTACTAATGAAAACTTGTGGAATTCATCTTTCCATTCCTCAGATAATCCTTGTATGGTAATGGTCTTCAGTTCCATCCAAGTTGCTGCAAATGACATTATTTTATTCCTTTTTATGGTATTATAAAGCATGTCACATTGTCTTTATCCACTCATCAGTTGAGTGGCACTTAGGTGGATTCCATGTCTTTACAATTGTGAATTATATTGCAATATAAACATTTAGGTACCAGTGTCTTTTTGATGTAATGGTTTATTTCCCTTTAAGTAGATAACCAGTAGTGATATCCCTTGACCAAATGTTGGGAATCTCAATACTGTCTTCCATAGAGGTTGTGATAACTTGTATTCCGCTAACAGTGTATAAGTGTTCTCTTTTCACCATATCCACACCAACATCTATTCTTATTTGACTCTTTAATAGTGGTCATTCTGACAGGTGTAAGGTGTTATTCATTGTGTTTTAATTTACATTTCCCTGATGATTAGTGTTGTTGAGGCTTTTTAAATATGTTTGGTGGTTATTTGTATATCTTCCTAGAAAAAAATATATTCATGTTTTTTGCCCACTTTTTGATTTTTTTCTTTCTTTTTTTTTTTTTTTTGCTTGCTGATTTGTTTGAGTTCTTTGAAGAATCTAGATATTAATCCTTTGCTGGATGTTTAGTTCGTGAATATTTTCTCCCATTCTGTAGGTTGTCTATTTATTCTGCCAATTATTTCCCTTACTGTACAAAAAAGTTTTAGTTTAATTGATTTCCATGTTTTATTTTTCTTGTTGCTATATTTGCTTTTGAGGTCTTAGTCATAAATTCTTTTCCAAAGCCAATCTCCAGAAAAGTTTTGCCTGCATTTACTCATAGAATTTTTATGGTTTCAGGTCTTATGTTTAAGTCTTTAATCCATCTCCTATCATTAGCTATATACTAATAAATTGAGCTAGAGTTCAATCAATAACATTTACATAGCTTCAAAGAAAATAAAATATCTAGAAATATACTTAACCAAGGAGCTGAAAGATACATAATATTTTGGTGATGGGTACCTTGAGGGCCCTCATTTCAGCATTCTATGATTCATCTGTATAAAAAAAACATTTGTGCTCCCTAAATCTATTAAAATAATAAAAATAAATATACAACTTTTAGAGAAAGTAGGAGATAGGGTGGTGCCTATGGTTCAAGAAGTAGGGCACTGGCCCCATGTATTGGAGGTGGCAGGTTCAAACTTGGCCCCGGCCGAAAACTGCCAAAAAAAAAAAAAGAAAATAGGAGATAAGGAATTGGTAAAACTAATAAGATAATAGAAAGGCAAATCCTAGATGAAAATCAACTAAAAAATATACTTTCATATAGAAAAGTCATTTAGAAAAAATATAATAAGGATGAGGAGTAACTAATGAAGATTCAGCTGAGTATATTTGAAAATAAAATTCTAACTCTTTGACCATGGAGCTTTAAATATGTTTCCCATATCAAGTTTAATTTAAACTTTTCATCTTTCCTAGCAATTGTTCATTTTTAATGTGTGAGGATCTGGTGGGACCTAAGCCATCATACTATTATTTTTATGTATTTACTTAGACTGTTAGAATTAATAAAATATGTATGTTATAATTCTTAGTAGGTAGGACCTTCTAGAATATGTATATCCCAGGATGTGAAAACTTAGGTTGCATAGTTAGTTTTCCTTTTTAGAATATCTGTTTAATTTAAATTTTAAACTCACTAGTATATGCTTTGTGGGGGGTTTTATTGCATGTAACTACTGGAGAAATTTGTCTTATACAGATGGTCTTTTGATTTACACCGGGCCACATAAGAATGCGCCTTTGTCCTAGAATACTTCCTTATGAAGAGATAGAGCCCATACCACCTGCGCCAGGCTTATCACCTGGAACAAGATTAGCATTCCCTGTTTCAGATTCATTGAGACCTGAGGGAAGCTCACTTCTCCCTTCCACCAACTTGCCATCTTTGAAGCACAGAACAAGCCCTCATCAGATCCTAAATCTGCCTTGATCTTGAACTTCCCAGCGTCCAGAACTGTGAGCAATAAATTTTTGTTGTTTATAAATTACCTAGTCTAAGGTGTTTTATTGTAGTCAACTGAACAGACTAAGACAGAAATTAGTACTGAGAAATGGAGGGCAGCTGCTATGATAAATACCTAAAACTGTGGAAACAGCTTTTAATCTGGGAAATGGGCAGGGACTGGAAGAGTTTAGAAGTTAATGCAAGAAAAAGCCTATATTTCTCTTAGTATATAAATATCTCTCCTGTATTTCTTTTAATGTGTACTTTTTTGTGATTACTTTGCTTATTACTTTTAGCCTTGCCTGCTAGGCTAAACAAAATACACTTACATATAAATGAACCATAGTTAATATTAATATATATGTATGTAACACTCCTATTTATTAAAATTATAAAAGTTAAACATACTATAACATTCAAAAGTCATTTATTTTGAAAGTATTTACTTTTATTTCATATTTTGAGAATTACTGTTGTTCTTGTTAGCAGCTTAGATTTTTCTTGACACAAGAAATGGAACCAGCCAGGTTCCTTATAGGAATTTCTCTTATGTATAGTCTGGGTGCTGGTGCACATAGCTATGATATTTAGTGGTAAGCAAAGGTGCTGATATCCACATTTTGAGTTTAAGAGTGACAGAAGTTGAGAACACATCTTAGGTCTTTTAACAAACTGAGTTTAGGTAAATCCTTTGAAATCTGTGTCATTTATTGCTGTGACATAACTTGCTCATTTGGCCAACCAACTGAAGCTAAAGGAAAAATTGTTAAGAGTTTCTTTATTGAATCCCAAGAGATGGGTAACAGTCAGAATCTGACTGTCAAGAGGCTTTAAGGGACTAAACAAAAGCAAAGCAGCTTCTGTAACTAGGTATCAAAAGAAATAAAGAGCTCAGGATTAATTAATTCATCCCCACACCTCTGTATGGAGCATCCCTCCCCAAAGGCACCCAAGGACTAGTCAGAAGCTTTGGCAGAGGCAACTCTTGGTTTAGATGTTACCTCCTCACCATGGGGAGGTGTACCAACAAATATGAAGGTACTCTAAGCAGCACTGTGAACCAAAAATAGTTGGCAAATTGAAGCATAAACTGGAGAGGAAGAAACATAGCAGGTGCTACCTGGTAACTGATTCAGAAAGCCTGGGCTGTGATCACAGGTGGAACATATTTTCAGCTGGGCTACAGCAGATAAGCAGATTGGGGTCATTGTAGTTTATGTATAAGATACGATCTTGCCCCATTTTCTACTCACAGATGGCAAAGCCAGGTGACACATGTGTTTAAGAACTCATTTAAACAAACTAAATTGTTGAGGATTACCTGACCCATAAATGTTGTACATATTAGATGTATATAACTCAGTGAGTTTAGGGATAAGTATATACCCATGAAAATATTACAGTTTTAAAGGCTATACATCTATCACTTCCCCAAATCCCCCTTTATTAGTAGTAGTAGTAGTCTGTTAAGAACACTTCACACAAGACCTACTCTGTTGGCAAATTTCAAGTGCCCAATCTATCAGCACTATGCTGTATGGTAGATTTATCATGCATAACTGAAACTTTGTACCCATTGACTATAATCTCTCCACTTACTCCTCCCCCAGCCTTTGGCAACCACTATTCTATTCCCCTCTTCTTTAAGAACTCATCTCCTTTTGCCTAACAACTGCTACACATTTATTCACATGCTACAACAACTTTTCTCCCTGCATAGTGGCCTATGAGGCCCCTTGTGATATGAGTGCAACTCACCAACCTCATCTTCTACGAGGTTCCCTATCACTGACTACAATCCAGCTATGCTAGAATTCTCACAGTTTTTAGAAAACAGTCAGTGTTGGCCAGGCACAGTGGCTCATGCCCGTAGTCCTAGCAGTATGAGAGGCCAAGGTGAGAAGACCACTTGAGCTCAGAAGTTCAAGACCAGCCTGAGCAAGAATGAGACCCTGTCTCTATTAAAAATAGGAAAATTAGCCAACCATTGTGGTGGGTGCCTGTAGTCCCAGCTACTCAGGAAACTGAGGCAGGAGTATCCCTTGAGCCCAGGAGCTTGAGGTTACTGTGAACTATGACACCAAGGCACTGTAGCCTGGAGCAACAGAATGAGACTCTCTGTCCAGAAAAAAAAAGAGGGAGGGGAAGTGGAAGTGAAAGGGGGAGGGAGAAGGAAAAAAGAAAGAAGAAAGAAAGAAAGAAAACAGCCAAATAGCCAGTCTAATGCTACCTATGTCTGTAGTTCCTTTGCCTAAAATACTCTTCCCCCAGATACTGCCTGGCTTGTTTCTCGTTTTTGCTTTAGTTCTCTTCTCAAAAGCCATCTTCTCATAGTGACTCATCTGCTCAACATCTCCAAAGTTTTAGACCCTGTTTCTCCTGCCCTCCTTCCGCTCATTCAGTCCTTAATTGTAGTTTGCAGCATCACCTTACATAAAACATTTTTATTTACTTAGTTTCATCTTCCTGCCCCACCACTACCAGTGTAAGCTCTGTGAAGACAGGTCGTTCCCTCCTGTGTCTCTGCTGCATTTCTTTATCTGTAATACCATCTATCACGTGATAGGCTCCAATGATCATTGGCTGAATGTGTAGTAATGCAGTTAGACATAGACTTTAAATCAGGACTGCCTATAACACTTAGTAGTTATGTGATCTTTGTCTTCTCATAATATAGTAGGAAATAATATCTGCTCAGGATTATTGTAAAAATTATAGGAGTCACTGTGTGTAAAGTATGGAGCAGAACGTCTGGCCTACAGCAGGCTTTGTTCAAATGATTTTTATTAATCAACTTTAAAATAGATAATTCTCTTATTTGCTATCATAATTGAGCTGATGCTTAACACATGATCATTACCACATTATTGATAATGGGACCAGTATCTTGTTTCACATTTTTAGAGGTGGTGTTCACACTTGGATCAGGAACATAGAGGAGGGAATGGAATGTAGGGGAACTTGAGTGATATGCTACTCAGCAAGAATGATGAAGCAAACAGAAAAAAGATTAGATCCTGAGAAACTAATTCATTGAAAGAACCATTTGCAGAAGAAAACAAGGGGCTGCGCCTGTGGCTCAAGGAGTAGGGTGCTGGCCCCATATATGGGAGGTGGTGGGTTCAAACCCAGTCCCAGCCAAAAACTGCCAAAAAAAAAAAAAAAAGACAGAAGAAAATGAGGATGAGAAAATGATAAATGAGGAAAGATTCTTAACTAGTTTTAATTCTTTAAGGGCAAAGTCTAAGTCCCAGAAATCCACAGGTGCCTGACCTGATGCAGCAGCCATGCACCTGGAACCAGCTCCTTCCTCTGCACACAGGCTGAAGAGCAGATGCACCAGGCTACTACTCATCATTATTCATGTGCAGGTCATACACTTGGAGACCCTGTTTATGTTGTTCCATTTAATCAAGCCTTTCATCCTCAGCTTATCTCATTTCTGAGATAAACAATGTCAACCAAGCATTCTCCAAGGTCTGTCCTGGGCCTGTGGCCACCATGCTCTTCTGAGCTTAGGCTCCAGCATATCCTGATTCCCTCAGACCTACTGCACCCTCCTAATGCTAGGTAATGCCACTCACAGAGAAATTCACTCACGGCTGAAAATATTCCCTCCTTTCTTTCCAAACCTACCCTCTATCATTTCTATTGTATTTGTGTTCACAATAGAACCCAGTAAACTCCAGGTCTGAACTGTAAGCAGAACAGATTACCTTCTTGGTTTATACCTGGTAAGAATGGACAGTGTCATCCATCCCTAATCATTGAGAAAACCACCCTGGCCCTCTGGAATAGTAAGTACTATGTTCTGGAGTTCCAGCCAAAATGATATGGCCAACAGTACTAGGTGACATCTCTGCCTTGGGGGCAATTTAATTACACATCGTGCTCTTAAGTACCAGATTCTTATGCAGTTCTGATGAGATTACTTAGCCCAAAGGTCTCCATGGCAAGGATGACCCAGAGTTTTTCTGACACTGTTGTGGACCAATATTTACAACTTCTCAAAATCCTGTTGAGCTGCTCTTTCTAGCAACATAGTCACATCATAGCCTGTCCTCAGGCTCTTTTTGAACTCTTCATGCCAATTTATAAGGAGGGATGATGTACGTGTGCAGATAGCCCATATCTGTCACCTGCAGAGCTATCTCTTATACCTCACCCAGATACATGATAACTTCTCAACTACAGTATCTTGTCGGTAGTTTAATTAGAAGACATTAAGCTATTTTTTTTCATGAACCTAGAGTTTTCTGAACATCAGTCTCCTTTCCCTAAGAGATTCCATGTACAGCAGAAGAGAAACCCAAAGAAGCACTTTGTGGCTGAGTTTGCTGTTCACAGCACAAAGAATTCTGACAAAATGCTCTGGGATCTTCCCTTCCTAAGTTCCAATCAGTATCTTAAAATTTGACCATGGCTATAAAGGCAACAATCTGAAGGAAAGAAAAAACTGAGAGTGACCATTTTACCAGATTTGCACAATGTAGGTGATGCACTTACATTTTCAGTGATACCAGCACTTTGGAAATATAATAGTACCAGATGAGCTATGCCCAATCAAGTAGAGGCTGGCATCACCAAAAGCTTTTCTGGCAAGTCAAAGTACAATATCATTTGTGCATTCAGTAAACATATTTTAATTACCCACTGTATGTTAAGCTATAATCTAGGCCCTGGATTATAAATGGGTTTTGGATAGATAAAATACAGGATGTTATAGTGCTTATATTTAGATGAGAAGGGTAATAAACACATAACAATAAATAAGGTAATTTCAAACAAAGCAATTGTTCCAGATAATCAATTAAATTACTGCAGTGAAGTGTGCTACTTTACTTAGACTTGATCGGCAAAGGTCTGTCTAGGGAGGCAACACTTGAGCTGAGAAGAAACTTGACATAATTGGGGGACAGAAAGAAATCTGGTGTCACAGAAGCACAGCATACAGAAGAACTGGACACAGAGACAGACAAAACAGTCTAGCCATATAAAGGGTTCAAGAATCGTCATGACCCAAAACTAGAATCAGGGGCAAAATCTATTAAATGGGAAATGTTAAAAATGTTTTTACTACACACTTGTGCCAGAAACTGAGGGGTTCCTCCTTGAATTTTCATTTTGATAGAGGTCATCCTCTGTGGATTTTAACCCTGACTTTTATTATTTATTGCTCCAATGACTTGAAATTTCACCTTCCTCTCTGGACTCCAGCAGCCCGTCTCAAAATAGCCCATCTGAATATGTTCTACAGGTGGTGATGGTGTCTCAACAGT
Source organism: Galagoides demidoff (assembly GCA_963574575.1). Lineage (NCBI taxonomy): Eukaryota > Metazoa > Chordata > Mammalia > Primates > Galagidae > Galagoides > Galagoides demidoff. The sequence continues at coordinate 6,870 of CAUYQV010031723.1, read as the reverse complement.
GGACAGGCTGGTCTAATGTCTTGCTCATGGGTAAGAGTGCAGCCTGACATGTGATTATGAAACCCTGTCTGATAACCCCAAAATTCCCAACATGGAATTATAAACTTCCACTAAAAACTCAGCCTAATCTGTTCAATTATCCCAACCAAGGGAAGAGGTTGACTGGATATCTCTATGACCTCTGAACACTTGCTGTTTTCCAATGGGTTTGATCAAATATATCTCAATTAGTAAGATAATTTGAGAATGTACATTTAAAAGACTAAGAAAGGCAAACTATAAATAATAATGATAACAATATTAATAAGCCAAAATAGCAAAGAAAAGCAAACATATAGTTTAACTGACATCTAATCACTCCTTTGCCTCACTGCCTTAGGCCTCTGCCCATTAAAATTTCCCTCAGACCCCAGGTTCTTCTTATTATTATTTAAAATATTAATTTCTCCCCTGAATATGTACATTTACAAAAACACACATGGACACACACAATCTCAGGGAAGTAAGAATGCCAGCTCAACCCTGTCTTCACTCTGACAAGAGACATCTCACATGTTATTATTTTCTTTAAATATCCCTGGAGGTGAATCAACACTGTGGAGCTGAGGCCCTCACATCTCTTCTACACCTTTGCTGAGAAGACAAAAGGGGAAAGATTTTAATAAGAGCACCATCAAATGATGCGGAGACATCAAAGAGGAAACAGACTGAGGTAACACCACTTGATCTGTCACTGAATTTATTTCAGGCAGCATTTATTGAGAAATACTACTTTCAGGCACAATTACTTTCAGAACCAGTTGCGTAATTTGTGGGGTTCATGCAAAAGGAAAGTGCAATGTCTCGCTTTTGAAAACTAAGAATTTCGTGATGACAGCAGTGGAACATTAAACTGAGCATGAGTCCCTTCACAGCGTGAGATCCTTGGTGGCCCTGAACTCAGGTTTTTGTCATGGATATGAACACAAACGTCTAAATCCTATTTTCAAACAACTAAGAGAAAAGAGGAGCAGAGCCTAAATAACTATGCTTCAGAGTAGTAAAATATGAGTGTTTTTATGAAGATCAGTTTGATTGGGGGAGTACAGAGGAGTGTTCAGTTGGGTGATCCTGGGAAGGTTCCATGAGGAATAGGCATCTGAATTACAGTTTGAAGAATTGATAGTAAAGAATATGTGTGTGGCCAAAGCAGAAAAGATACAGCTAGAAGATGAAAAAGGAAAAAATAGATTCCTAAAGGGATCAGTATCTTTGCTAGAACAAACTATTTTAATAAAATCATGTTTAAGATACAGACGAGGTGTATCTTCCATGTGTAAGGTGAAACTAATGTCACCAGAATTGCTTTAGGCTTGTTTTCCACTTCTCCACGATTTTTTTTTTAATCCATGATTCTTTTGCCAAGCAGAGCTGATGCCCTGAACTCCTGATGTCCTGGGTGTTGGCTCCCATGGGAAAGGCAGAGCTGGGAACATGGGGAGAGACGTGGTTCCAAATTGAACTGCGGGAAAAGAAGAGGATCTTAATCTCAAGGAATGGAAATCAGAGGGAAAAGAAGAAGAAGGAAAATAAAAGAATGAGTTAATTAGAGGTTGAACAAACAAAAAGCTTACCATTGTTTTTCAAACCATGAGTTAACTACAACCAACATGACCAGAGTAACTACTACAGTCAAGCAGATCAGTATCAGAAGGATGGAGTATCTGCCTGGTTGGGGATAAAATACAAATATCAATCCATAAAATACAGCAGAATATTCATAGCTGACCACCTCCCTGCACTGACCACCTCCTTAAGTTGACCTAATGTTCATAGATCGACATGCACCACATGGATGTATCAGTACAGGAGGTCGTTGACCACCTCCTTATGTTGACCTTGGGAAGCCAACTTACAGTTAAGCTTTCTCATTTCACAAGCCCACCTAGAATCTTCATCTGTGTTGTCTACAGCCCTCATTTTAGTTCCTCCTGAGTCTGTCTGTGACCTCCCCCAACCCTCTTCCATCACATTACTAGTTCACCTGTTCTTTCTTCTTTAGTACCTCTAATCCCCTCTTGCATTTTCTTCAAATTTAACTGCAGTCATTTTCTACCCTTCTTCATTTGGATTCTCCTAATTCTATCCTTCTGTTGCTACCCATTTCCTCTGCTCCTCACTCAAAAGCCCTAGGGCCATCTTCCATTACTTCCCAGCTGGGCCCCCACTCAGTCTCACCCCAGTGGATGATTATATCATGGCCTCCAAGACTGCTGTGCTTCACCAGACAATACAGGCCAGCCACCTCCCCAGCCGCCACATCCAGTGTCACTCGAAGATACCACGTCCCGTCAGCATTGGGCAGGAGGTCACCTTGCTGAGTGCCTGGCTGCTTCTGCTCACTCCGCATCCACATCACCCACACGGGCTTTGGGTAGAATCCTGAGACATGGCAGACCAGCAGCAGACGGCCAGGCCCAGGGCTGGGGCCACTGGACAGCCAGACCTCAGGCTTCACTGGACAAGAGAAGATGGGGAGAAATGGAATTTAAGAGGAACCCCAGGCTAGAGCTCAGGGACTCTGGTGCTTTAGAAATTTGAGCAATCACTTTTTTCTTTGTCTAAGAAATAATCCTCAACCCATACATCTCACCCTCTACCCTCTCATTCTGTGTTGTAAATGATAACAAGAACTGGCAACTTTGAATACAAAAGCTAAAGCCCTAGTGCTAGGAGAGGAGGCTCACCTTGTCGTTCCAGCTCCGACCTTCCTGCTGAAAGGAGGCCTGTCAGAAATCGAGGGCAGGTATAACCAAGAAGGGTCTGCACTATTTCTTTAAGATCTCTGTATCGATTGAGCAATTTGCAGACATTCTGAGCCCGACTCCCTGCTCCTGGAGATGGCACCCATGAAGTTCCTTGAAAACTCAGGAAATCTGATCCTTGATACGCCCCATTTAAGAATAATTCAGAGGTCTTCCCAGCATTAATTTTACAGCCGGCTGATATCTGGACTTCAAAGGGATCTGAGGGTAGACAGGAAAGAGAGAATCAATAAGAAAAGAAGGATAGAAAAAAAATAAACAATTTAGAGAGTAATGAGTCTCAAGGGAAGAAAAATTTTCTGGGAAATCATATGGAAGACTAGATGGAAAGGGGAAGGAAATTTGTGGAAAGAAAATTTGAAGATGATAAAGGTACTGTAAAATAATTAATGGAGGAAGGGGTAGATGGGAAGGATATTCTGGGAGAACTCATGTGAGAGTGGTAAGGTATAGGGCAGGCGGTGTATCAGGCTAAGGAGGAAAGTGGCCAGAAGCCTGGTGGGGAAAAACTGTGTGAGGCCAGGAATGATGGGCATAAAATCGAAAAGAGACAACAATTCCAAGGAGCCAAGACTTGAGGGCATGTTGGGGGCATGCAGAGATGTGCACATGCAGACCCTTCACTGTATATGGGGGGGTGTGATGATGAGTGCAACAGAGTGGGAAGGGGGAGAGAAATGGAAATAAGAAACAAGGTCAAAGGTTGTTTAAGGGCCAGAGCCATATACTACCTGTCAGGCAAATTATCAGCTTACAACAGTGAACTCACATTCTATCTGAAATTGACTGATATAAGCTGGTATTTCCCTGGTAAAGGCATGCAGGTAAAACTGGAACAGCGCCTGTATGTGCTTCATCTCCTCCTTGCTGAAGGTTCCCCGGGACCAGGGCCGCAGGAAGCGGATGGTGCCCACAAGCCAGTCCCAGGAGTGAGTCTCCAGGTCTCCCAGCCAGGCTGAGCCCAGGGTGCGCGCCCAGCTGTGGTTGGCAAAGGAAGAGATCTGGACCATGCGGAAGGTGGGGGGCTCTTCTGCTGCTGGATGACAGGATTCTAGAGTTGGGGTAGCTGAGGGAGGGGAAGGACAAGTGGAAAGAAGGCAAAGAGGCCACAGGAGGAAGAGGAGCAGGACAGGAAAGAAAGGAGGAGATAGTTAGCAGGATGCACATATTCCAGGACCCTCTCCCCAGTGCCAAATTCCTCTCCCAAAAATCAGAGTCAGAAGCCAAGACTGTAGGCCAAAATTTTGAGGCTGGAAGTATTCTGGAAGGTAGACTCCAGGAGCATCTCTGAGGAACACTGCTCCCTTTTTCAGGTCCTCCCCAGGGCTCCGTCACCCACCACACACATATACACTGTGCTCTACGCAGGTGTCCTTCCTTCTGCCTGAGCTCTTCTTACCTGCCATGCCTGCCCCAGGGCAGCAGAGTTCCCTGGAGAAGAACAGAATCAGGGGAAGGAGCAACATCAGAGCTCTGTCAGGGGAGGGATGCCTCCACAATACTCCCGCCCTGGGATCTCAGACATCAGCGCCCTCTGCATACCCTCTGTTGCTATCAGCTGACTTCCCCTGCTGCACAGACAGAGTAAACCTTTCCCTCTGCCCACTTCCTTACAAAAAAAAGCCCCACTACCTCCCTTTGCCACAGCCTCCCACAGGGTCTCTCATTTCCCCTTCATCCCTCCCACTGGCTTCCAGATTTTATCCCTACTCTTGCCAACATCCTCCCAGCCCCCTCTGTTGCACTATATGCTGTAAAAGGAGTCCTGGCTCAGAAAAAAATCTGTGGTATAGCTAAAAAATGTGGTAGCTTTTGACCTTGGAGAAATCAAAGGCACACTTGAGTTGCCAATGTTCTCATCTTTGAGAAGCAATGGATGGAAGTGACTCCAGGTGGTATCCAGCGACCTGTCCAGCAGTCTCCTTGCTCCCACCTCTCTGCAGTCTTCCCCTCCACCAGTTTGCTGCCTCAGCCTCTTTCTTCTTCTTCTTATTCTCCTGTTTTGCTCTACTGAGCCATCCTTTTTGCCTCCATGTCCACTTTTGCTCTTCTCACGTGCCTGCCTGTTCTCCTTGGCCCCTGAGTCTCTCTCCTGTTCCATCTTGTGTCTTCTCAACTCGTTATCAGATGACACTAGGTTATCCTGAGCACAGCTAAAGAAATGCCCATTTGCTGAGTTTTATTTGCCAAAGCACCTCTCACAGTTGAAATGGTCCATGAGTGGGTCTGCCTTGGAGGTGGTAAGCTGGGGTGCAGGCAGATTTTGCCCACACTCTATAGGTTGGTCTGCAGGGAGTATACAGGGGCCTTGGATATCTACCCAAAGGAAATGAGCATGTTGAGAAACTTGTGGGCTAGCTTCACCTTGAGAACAAAGGGAGTGTGAGGGCAAGCATGAGGGCTTCCATTGCAGCTCATGGCCCAGAAGCACAGGTACTAAGTCTTTATTTTTGTTCCTTTTTCACTGATATTTTTCATAACAGCTTGAACTGACATATACAAAAAAATTTCCAGACACTAATAAAACTTAACACAAAATCCAACCCCAAACCTCTACTTTTCTTTTAGAAAGGGCTTACAGAACGCTGGTCAGAATTACTGAAAAAGTTCAAAACTCAGTATCATCTTAGAATTGTTTCTAAATTCAAAGGTTAAAAAAAAATCTTTAAAAGTTCCAGACAAAAAAATACTAGCTATTACCAAGAAGAAAACGACACTGGCTTCAGATGCCTCATATGTGACATAATGAGAAAATATTGCAGAATTCTGGTAAGCTCAGTAATTATAAATTCTTTACCGAGGTAAATTATTATTCTCTACCAGGGAAAAATTGATCAATTTATGAACACTCTACAACTCAAACAAATATTCCACATAACATCAAATGAAATATTAATGTTAAGGAAGAACTCAAGAAATGATATAAAAAAAAAGACTGGTATAAAATAATTTTCAAAAACAGAGTTATCTCTAAATAGTTGTTTAATATATACTTATAAAATTCAACATGGTTGTTTAGTATTTGAGAAAAAAGTTAATCATTAGGAAATTAAATCTCATGTTATTTTACCAAAATCTGGGAAGGAGATGAAAAGAAAGGGGGGAAATTGGGTTTATTTTAAATTATGTCTTACTGGTTACAGAAGTGGAATAGAAAATTTAGGCAATCAGAAAAATCAGTTATGATGTTTATAGAAGAGCAGGCCAAATCAAGGAGGTGGAGACCACAAACATTTAGCTCTTTTCTCTCATTTTTTTTTTTATTTCCAGTTAATGTGAGGGTATAAACAACCAGGCCAAAATATTTTATTTTGATGGGTAGAGTCTCTCTTTTGGTTCTGTCCCACACTCAAAAGGTGTGCCAAACACCCCCACACTCTGCCTGTTCAGTGGGAGTACTCCAACCCACCTCATCTCTCCCACTCCCTTGTTGTCCCTCCCCTGAAATTGAATTGAAATGAGTTTTTGTCCCATGTGGACATGGCTTAGATTGTCTACTGGCTTCTTGTTAGTATTGAGTACATTGCATAACTGCTTTTCCATTTATATGATACTTTACTAAGAAGAATGTGTTTCCACTCCATTCCAAATAGTACAAAAGATGAGAAGCACCATCTTTTTTATGGCTGAATAATATTCTATGGTATGCATATACCACAATTGTTTTTTTTTTTTTAATTGAATAGTAACTATGTACATCAATGCACTTCTGGAGTACAGTATGGGGTTTTCACACACAATCCAAAATACTTCCATCAAACTGGTTAACATAGCCTTCATGTGTTTTATTTTTATTGTGAAGATACATCCTCATTCTTTCAGACGTTTTAGCTTTTTTTGACTATCTTCCAAATTTTTTAAGAGCAATTTTTGTGAGACCTTGGATAAGTCAAAATATTGGGCTATTTTTGAATACAATTTCCATTGTGGAACTGATGCAGTGCAGATAGCTTGAAATATCAGAGAAGTGTTTGGGAAGGATGTAGTTAATGAAGTCACAGTACGTCCATGGTTTGAGAAGTTCCAGTCTAGTGATTTTAATCTTGAAAATGAGCCCAGAGCAGCC